>PVIY010039866.1:0-22795 GCA_004026745.1 Myrmecophaga tridactyla
TAACTAATATTACCATATTGAAGAGGAACAAGATTGAAAGGGGTTGGGTTCTCGTTTGCTAGTTGCCAGAATGCAATATACCGGAAATGGAGTGACTTTTAAAAGGGGAATTTAATAAGTTGCTAATTTACAGTTCTAAGGCCAATTAAGTCTATAGAAATGTCCAATCTAAGGTATCCAGGGAAAGATACCTTGGTTCAAGAAGGCCGATGAAGTTCAGGGTTTCTCTCTTAAGTGAGAAAGCACATGGCACACACAGTCAGGACTTCTCTCTCAGCTGGAAAGGCACATGGCAAACACAGCATCATCTGCTAGCTTTCTCTCCTGGCTTCTGGTTTCATGAAGCTCCCCAGGAGGCGTTTTCCTTCTTCATGTCCAAAGGTTGCTGGCTCATGTACTCTCTGCTTCGTGGTGCTGCAGCATTCTCTGCTCTCTCCAAATCTCTTATCTCCAAAATGTTTCCTCTTTTATAGGACTTCAGAAACTAATTAAGACCCACCTGAATGGGTGTAAACATGTCATCTCCTAATCCAGTTTAACAACCACTCTCGATTACATCACATCTCCAGGGAGATGATCTAATTACAGTTTCAAACATACATGCTGAGTAGGGATTAGAAGAAACAGCTGCTTTACAAAATGGGATTAGGATTAAAACATGGCTTTTCTAGGGGGCACATAATCCTTTCAAACCAGCACAGTTTGTATAGACCTATGTGTCTTACTGATTAACACTAGAAATATAAATTAGTTCTTGCAAGAACTACTTCAGAGATTTGATTCATGTACAAAAAGTATTTAAATCCAGGGTACAGGAGGAAACTGCTATCGGATGCTATGGACTATGTTTAAAAGAAGAGCATCAGCAACAGCAGAGGTAAATAATGAGGAGAGGGGCAAGAGTTGAGAGAAGGTTTATGTTTCGTATTTGGCAAGGGCGTGTTTATTGATTATTTTTCTCTTGGGAACAATGAAATCACCTAAAATTGAGAGTGTTGATGGACTGTGGATTTGGGGCACTATACATGATACCTGATTTATACAGGTGGCTGAAGGATGCACTGACTGAGAAGTAGATTGGTGAACAATGGTGTATATTTATGAACGAATATTGTGCTGCTACAAAAAAGGAACAAAGTCGTGAGGCAAGCAACAATGTGCATGAACATGTGGGGCATTTGATGAAGCAAAATAAGCCAGAAACAAGAACAACAATGGTATGATCTCCTTTAGCAAATGCTTACAAGAAAACAGGGGCACAAATTGTAAGCTTTTATAACTGAAAAAAAAAAAAAAGAATCAAGGTGTGGAAATGGAGTGATACACTCACAATTTATCAAGTTGAAGGGGCACCAAATTCTGAAGTTATCATCCTGAATATCTGTTCTCTTACAGCCCATATTCATTTCTTCATTAATTGAATGTATCTCAAAATAAATTCAGAGTCTGATGACATCTCACTCTTTCTGCTTTGGGTACTCTAGTCCCAGCCACCATAATCTCTTGCTTAGAAGATCACAATCGACTCCTACCTGATATCACATTTTTCTTTCTTATTTTCAAGTATCTGCTCATCACTTCTTATTTCTGTATCCTTGGGAAAATTATTTAACCTCTCCAAATCTTAACTTTTTCATTGTGATAATCTATCACTTTTCAGTTGTGAAAATTAAAGACTTCATGTAAAACTTTTAGAAAAGCTCTTAGCACATATTAAATCCTCCATAATTTTTTTTTTATTTTAAGTCATATAGAAGCCACAGGAAATCATTAAAATGGTAGCCAGGTCATAGAAGTTAACACTTAAAATGATCTGCAAGAAAAAATCACAAAGATTATCCAAGACAAACCCAAATCATTAGAATAGTTTTAGGAGGACGTGATCTTCCAGATATCAAAACCTATTGTGACTCTGTAATGATTTAGACAGTAGGGGATCACCGCAGGGATATCTTAACAGACAAATGGAATATGTATGAATTCTAGCTACAAATTCATGCACATAAGATATGGTATATTATGACAGGACAAGGATATCAGACCACTTAATAAATAGTGCTGGAACAACTGGCTGTCCCTATTGAATTTAAGTAATTTATAGCAAAACAGTAGCAAATTCCACAAAAGGAAGAGAATGGGTTTTTAAAAATCATTTGGCCACATTCCTAATGGGATTTGTTTTTGTATTATTCTACAGGTTTTCTTTTTATAACTTTAAATTTGTTGATTCATGTTGAAAACACCTCTCATGTAATGGTTTGTCTTATCAATCTCTGTAAACTATTTTGTTAATTGATTTGTCTGATAAAGAGAAGGCCTTAATTTGTTTGTTTGATAAACTGTACACACTAAATTTATTAATCTTTTGATTTAGGATTGAGATTTGTGAAAATATGTTCTATTCCAATGCCAGGTAGTTAGTAGCAGTGGGAATTCAATTTCATATTTTCTTACTCAATTCATTATGAACTTCATATCCTTGAATTCATATTGAATTTCATATTTTCATTCAAATATTCTGATCAAGCAGAACCTATGCTAGAGGTTTAGAATAAGTTGAACTGAATGTCAGAGCTCCGACCTGCCATGCTGGAGGTCTGGAGTTCGATCCCTGGTGCCTCCAGCCCATATGCAAATTAAAAAAAAAGAAAAGAGAGAACAAAACCATCCAACAGGAAAACCCCAGGTAAAAGAGTGAAAACAACCTCCAGAATAACCTAGTTAAGGAAAGGAAGTGCCTAGACAACAGCAGAAAATAAAGAGTCATATTAGGAAAGCTGAATATATGTCCCAAAGTAAGAAATCAACACTTCAAATGAGATACAGGAGTTGAAACAATTAATTCAGGGTGTTCGAGCAGACATGCAAAATCTCATCAAAAATCAAATCACCAAGATGAGGAAGGATATAAAAAAGACACTGAGTGAGCAAAAAGAAGAACTTTAAAGTTTGAAAAAATAAATCATAGAAATATGAAAGGCACAATAGAAGAGATGAAAAAAACCCAGAAACCTACAGCAATAGATTTGAAGAGGCAGAAGAAAGGAATAGTAGATGCCCACTAGAGGAGTGGACATCTGAAATCTGACACACAAAAGAAAATAAAAGGAAGAGAATGGAAAAATATGAGCAGGGTCTAAGGGAACCGAATGACAACATGAAGCACATGAATATACATAGTGTGGGTGTTCCAGAAGAAGAAGAGAAGGGATATGAGAAGGAAGGCTAATAGAGGAAATAATCACTGAAAATTTCCCATCTCTTATGAAAGGCATAAAAATACAGATCCAAGAACTGCAGCATACCCCAAACAGAATAGATCCAAGCAGACACACTCCAAGACTCACACTAATCATACTGGCAATTGTCAAAGAAAGAGAGAATTTTGAATTCAGCAAGAGAAAAGCAATCCATCACATACAAGGAAATCTCAATAAGACTATGTGTGGATATCTCAGCAGAAAGCATGGAGGTGAGAAAGCAGTGTTATGATATATTTAAGATTCTGAAACAGAAAAACTGACAACCAAGAATTCTATACCCCACCAAACTATTCTTCAAAAATGAAGGGGGCAGGGTGATGCAGTGGTGGCTCAGTGGTAGAATTCTTGCTTGCCATGCCAGAGACCTGGGTTTGATTCCCAGTGCCTGCCCATGGGGGAAAAAAAAAAGAAAGAAAATGAAGAGGAGATTAAAATATTTTCAGCAAACAGTCACTGAGAGAATTTATGACTAAGAGACTGGCTCTACATGAAATACTAAAGAGAACACAACAGGAGAAAGGAAAAGGCAAGAGAGAGAGGTCTGGAGAAGAGGGTAGAAAGGAAAACTATCAGCAAAGGCAAAAAGAGAAAGAAAAAATATATGACATATAAAATCTGAAATACAAAATGGTAGAAGAAAGTAGTCTTCTGCAATGATAAATTAAATATCAATGAATTGACCTCCCCAATCAAAAGACATAGACTGGCAGAATGGATTAAAAAACATGACCCCCGGGCGGCTGCCGTGGCTCAGCAGGCAGAGCTCTGACCTGCTGTGCTGGAGGTCTGGAGTTCGATCCCTGGTGCCTCCTGCCCATATGCAAATTAAAAAAAAAAAAACATGACTCATGTATATGTTACCTATAGGAGACTCAACTTAAACCTGAGGACAAAAATAGGTTGAAAGTATATTGATAAAAGGAAAAATTGAACAAGACATAAAAATCCCATAAATATGTATGCACTGAAGCAGATGTGCTCCAAAATACACAAGACAAACACTGACAACACTGAAGGGAGAAGTAGTCACCTCTAACATAATGGTTGGAGACTTCAATTTCCCACTCACATCAATGGATAGATCATCTAGACAGAAGACCAATAAGGAAACAGAGATTTTGAATACTACAATAAATGAACTAGACTTAACAGATATTTAGAGGACATTACAGCCCACAACAGCAAGGTACACATTTTTCTTTAGTGCTTATGGATCATACTCAAGGAGAGAAATGTACAGGGTCACAAAGCAGGTCTCAATAAATTTTAAAAGATTGAAATTCTACAAAACACATTCTCAAATCATGATGGAATGAAGTTGAAAATCAGCAACAAAAAGCAGAGGGCCAGAAAATTCACAACTACATGGAGGCTAAACAACACACTCCTAAACAACCAGTGGGTGAAGGAAGGAAGAAATTACAAGAGAAATCAATAAGTATCTTGGGGTGAGTGAAAATGAAATACAACATATCAAAACTTATGGGATGCAGCAAAGGCAGTGCTGAGAGGGAAATTTATTGCCTTAAGTGACTATATTAAAAAAAAAAGAAAGAGCAAAAATTGAGGAATTAACTGTTCACTTGGAAGAACTAGAGAAGAAACAGTAAACTAACTCCAATGCAAACAAAAGGAAAGAAATAAACCATCTCTTCCTCCAACCTGTCCTAGTTGCTGACTGGATAAATCTCCCCAAGGGGCCCATAGCCAGCAGTGCCTGCAAGGAGTCTGGAGGTATGACTAGCCATTCACTGTGAAAAGTCACACCCCTGGGCACTGGGAGCAGTCACCTGGCTGAGTGCTGTGAACAGCCATCCTGTTGGAGGCAGTGAACATTGAATTAGGGGGCTGGTATGTGGAGCCACTGCTCCCCAGGTGTTGCAATTGGCTTCCCCATCCCACCTCCACACACTGGAAGCAGCTTCCACACTGTGCATGCCATCTTCCAGCTGGTCACTGCAGTCAGGGAAGGGGCGGGCCTGAGGGCAAAAGGTGTCTCAAAAAGTGCCACCTGCTGGAATGTAGTGGTAAGTGTAGTCTGGCAAATTCCCTATCTACCTAAGTTTCTCTTAAATCTAGTTTTTCTGTATGTTATGATTACTATTATTCCTTATTTTTATTTGCATGTTTTATATGTTATATTTTTAATTGACTTTATTATTATTTTTATTTCTTTTGTCTTATTTTAAAAATTTTCTCTCCCTTCTGTGGACGCAAGTTTAAGTTCATTCCCAATATATCTTGGGGTGTCTTCTTCTGACTTTGGGCCTACTATAGAAGAGGAGTTTTAAAATATTTTCTTTATTTTATTTCATTATCATTATGATTTATTTATTTTTTTGAGTGGATGGGCCAGGAATTGAACCCAGGTCTCCCATGTGGTGGCGGTGGTGGTGGGGTGTTCTGGCACTGAAAATACTTGTCCACCTCAGCCTAGCTTTTAATAAACCCACTAGTAGAATTGCACTCCCTGGATGAGATCCAGGCCTTGGTTTGGTGGAGAAATACTGACAAACCAAGTGAAAAGGAAACCTTCAACTCAAAACCAAATAAATACAAAACTTTAAACAAGTGAAGGAAACCAATTTGGAAAATAATCTTATTAAAATAATCAAATTCCCTGAACAACAGAAAGTCACAAAGCATGTAAAGAACCAAGTAGAAATGGCCTAGCCAAATGACCAAATCAAAATACCAGAGGGGATACTGAACTATGACTACTCAAGGATATTTGTAAAGAGATGAAGGATATCAGGAAGACATTAGATTGATATAAAGAAGAATTCAAATGATTAAATAGAAAAATGGCAGCTCTTACAGAAATGAAATATACAGTATAGCAAATTAGAAATAAACTAGAACCACATGACTGCAGATTTGAAGAAGCAGAGAGAAGAATAGAGAACAAGTGGCAAGACTATAGAAAAAAATGGAAATGATTCTGAGGGAATTGATGGACAACATAAGGCATGCAAATATATGAATCACTGGTGTCCCAGAAGGAGAGAAGCAGAGGACTGTGCATTGGTTTGATAATGCTGTTGGAATGCAATATGCCATGAATAGATGGACTTGCATAAAGGGAACTTATTAAGTTGCAAGTTTACAGTTCTAAGGCCATTAAAATGTCCAAAGTTAGGCATCCAGAGAAGATACCCTGAATAAAGAAAGGCGGATCCAGAACAACTTTGTCAGCTGGGAATGTACATAGCTGGTATTTACGAGGGTCTTTGGCTTCTGATTTCAAACAACTTCCTAAGGGGCATCTACTTTCTACATCTCCAAATGTCTGGATCTCTGTTAGCACTTAAGTTTGCTCAGTCAGCATTCTCCAAAATGTTTCCACTTTTAAAGGACACCAATAAACTATTCAATACACCCCTTAAGTGGACTGAGTCACAGTTCCCTCTAATCAAAAGGTCACACCCACAATTGAGCGAATTGTATCTCCTTGGAAACAATGTAATCAAAGGGTTTCACCCTAAACAATATTGAATGAGGAATAAGAGGACCTGACTTTTTATGGCTACACAACATTTTCAAACTAGCATAAGCTGGGAAGGTTAGCTGATGACATAATTGGGAAAACTTCCCAAACTTTATAAAAGATATAAATGTTCAAATCAAAGAGGCCCAGCCAACCCCAAATAGAATAAGTCCATACAGGCCTACTCCATGACACATATTAATCAAACTGTCAAGTGTTGAAGAGAAGCAGAAAGTTCTGGAAGCAGCACAAGAAAAGCAATCTTTTCTACATAAAAAGGAAAGCACAAAACTGAGTTTGGACTATTTAAAAGTACCACGGAGGCAGGAAAGCAGTACTATGATATATTTAAGATGCTGAATGAGAAAGAATTCTTTATCCAGTCAAGTTGACCTTCAAAACTGAGGTAGAGATTAAAATCTTCAAAGAGAAACAAAGACTGAGAGAATTAGTCAACAAGAGACCTGTTCTTCAAGAAAGACTAAAAGAAGGCATGTCAGCTGGAAAAAAGGACAGGAAAAGGAAGCCTGGTGGAGGATACAGAGTTGAAGATACCAGTAAGGGCAATACAAAAGGTTAAAAAAAGAAAACGAAAAGGAAAATAATATATAGATCTGACTAATCAAAATCAAAGGATAAGATGGTAGATTCAAGAACTATTTTTATAGTTAATAACTTTGAATGCTAATAGACTAAACTCACCAATCAAAATAGGAAAATTGGTAGAATGGATTAAGAAATATAATCATCTCTGCAGTTTACAAGAGACACATTTTAGACCCAAGTACACAGATTTAAAGGATGGAAAAAGATGTTCTATGTGAGCTATAAGCAAAAGAAAGAAGAGTAGCTATACTAGTATCATATAAAATAGATAAATGTTTAAGCTCCCAATCAAGAAGCTCCAAAGAATATGAAGCAAACATTGGCAGCAAAACTGAAGGGAGCTATAGACATTTCAAAAATAATGTGGGAGACTATAACACACATTCTCCACTATAGTTAAAATAACCAGAGGTTCAAGAAAGAAATAGAGAACCTAAAAATGAATTAGATATAATAGATATATATAGATGATTACACTTCAAAACAACAGTATATAGATTGTTTACTAGTACATAGGGAATATTCTTCAGGATAGATTATATAGTGGGACACAAAATAAGTCTTTGTAACTTTAATAAAACTGTAATTATCCAAAGCACTTTCTTTGACTACAATGGAATGAAGCTGAAAAATTAACGTTGCAATTATCCAAAATACTTTCTTTGACTTCAATGGAATGAAACTGAAAAATTAACAATCACCAAAGAACCATAATTGTCACAAATATATGGAGATTAAACAACACACTTTTAAATATTCAGCGGTTCAAAGAAGAAATTTCTAGAGAAACTAATAAATATCTGAAGACAAATGATGATGAGAATATAATATATCAGAATTTATGGGATGTGGCAAAGGCAGTGCTGAGAGGAAAATTTATCACTCTAAATGCCTATATAAAAAAAAAGAGAATGAGCAAAAATCAAGAACTCAACTGCCCACCTAGATAAACTAGAGTAAAAAGAGCAAACTAACCTCAAAACAAATGAAAGAAGAGAAACAGAAAAGATTAAAGCAGAAGTGAATGAATTGGAGAACCAAAACAAACAAACAAACAAACAAACAAAAAACCAATATAAAGAATCAGCAAAACCAAAAGTTGGCTCTTTGAAAAAATCAATAAAATTGATAGATACCTAGCTAGACTGACAAGGAAAAAAAAGGGGGGGGGCGCAGAGGATGCAAATAAACAAAATCAGAAGTGAGAGGGGTGTCGTTAAGACGGACCCTGAAGAAATTTTAAAAATCATAAGAGAATACTATGGCCAACTAATGCCAACAACCTGGGCAACTTAGATGAAATGGACAAATAGACAAAAGAGGAAATAGAAAATCTCAACAAACAAAAAACAAGTGAAGATATTCAATCAGTTATCAAAATTCTTCCCACAAAGAAAAGCCCAGGACCAGACAGCTACACAGGGGAATTTTATCGAACATTCCAAAAAGAACTAACATCAATCCTGCTCAAACTCTTCCAAAAAGTTGAGGAAAAAGGAATGCCACCTAACTCATTTTATAAAGCTAACATCACTTGGATAAGAAAATCTGATAAAGACGTTACAGACCAATCTCCCTAATGAACATAGATGCAAAATTCTCAACAAAATATTAGCAAACCAAATCCAATGACATATTAAAAGAATTATACATCAAAGCCAAGAAAACCAATAGCCACATCATACTTAATGGTGAGGGATTGAAAGCATTCCCCCTAAGATCAGGAATGAGACAAAAATGCCCATTGTCACCATTATTATTCAACATTGTATAAGAAGTCCTAGATGAGTGATTAGAAAGGAGAAAGAAATAAAAGGCATCAAAATAGGAAAGGAAGAAGTAAAAATTTTATTATTTGCAGATGACATGATCCTATACTTAGACAACTGAGAAATTTTATGACAAAGCTACTTGAGCTAATAAACAAATTCAGCAAAGTGGTGGGATACAAGACTAATGAACAAAAATCAGTAATGTTTATATACACAAGTAATGACCTATCTGAGGAGACAATTGAGGAAAAACTCCATTCAAAATAGCAACCAAAAGAATCAGGTATATAGGAATAAGCCTATCCAGTGATGTCAAGGAGTTGTACACAGAAAGCTACAAAACATTGCTAAAACAAACAAAAAAATGACCAAAATAGATGGAAAGATATTCAATCCTCATGGATAGGATGGTTGAATGTCATTAAGATGTCAATTCTACTTAAGTCGATCTACAGATTCAATACAATACCAATCAAATTCCCAACAACATACTTTGAGGACCTGGAAAAGCTTGCATTCAAATTTATTTGGAAGGGAAAGAGGCTGTGAATAGGTAAAGATATCCTAAAACTGAAGAGCAAAGTGGGAGGACTAAACTTCTACTTTAAAGCTGACAATAAAGCCACAGTGGTCAAGACAGCATGGTACTGGCACAAAGATAGAAGTAACAACCAATGAAATCAAATCAAGAATGCATAGGTAAACCATCAAATTTATGCATAATTGATATTCGATAAGGTCCCCAAATCAACTGAATTGGTCAGAACAGTCTTTTCAAGAAACTGGCATGGGAGAATTGGATATCAATAGACAGAAGAATGTAAGAAGAATGAAAGTGTCATACTCTATACAAAAATTTATTCAAAATGGATTCAAGACCTAAATGAACTTAAATCACAAACAGGTAAAGAAATGGTAGATAAATAGGAATCCCTTAAGATCAAGAGCATCCATGACCCAAAAGAGTTTGTCAAAAAAAGTGAAGAGGCAGCCACCTCAACGAGAGGAAATATTTGGAAACCACGTATTGGACAAAGTCTTGATATCCTATGTACATAAAGAAATTATACAGCTCAACAACAAAGGAACAAACAGCCCAATTATAAAATGGGCAGAAGATATGAAGATTTAGACACTTTTCTGAAAAGCAAATTCAAATGGCTAAAAAGCACATGAAGAGATGCTCATTTTCATTAGTTATAAGGAAAATACAAATCAAGAATATGAGATACCATCTCACACCTATAAGAATGGCTGCTATTAAATATACAGAAAATTACAAATGTTGGAAAGGATGTAGAGAAATTGAAACACTTATTCACTGTTGGCGGGAGTGTATAACAGTACAGCTGTTGTGGAAAATAGTTTGGCAAATCCTCAGAAACTAAATATTGAGTTGCCACATATCCCAATACTTGGTATATACCCAGAAAAGCTGAATGCAGTGACACAAATAGACATTTACAACACCAATGTCCATAGCAGCACTATTCAAATTGCCAAAAGTTGGAAACAATCCAAGAGCCTATCAACAGATGAATGTAAAAACAAAATGTAGTATATACATATAATGGAATATTATGCAGCAATAAGACAAAATGAAATCCCCAAACATATGGCAACATGGATGAACCTTAAGGACATAATGCTGAGTGAAATAAGTCAGACACAGAAGAACAGATAATACATGATTTCACTATTATGACTCCGGTAATGTTACTCTCAGAGGTTATCCTGAAGAATATAGCAGACCTAGAGATACACAAAAGCTAGAGATAGGGGGAAGGCTACCCATTGAGGTTGAGCTTAAATGCAAGGGAAAGGATGGAAGTCATGGTAACTAATCAGTGGGATTATAAGTAACATTGCCATATTGAAGGTGAATATGATTGGAAGGAGATGTACAGTGCCATGTATCCCACTGATTTAATCTACAATTTTGAATAAGTTTTTGCATAAATTATTTCAAAGACTTGATATCGGTCAAACAATCAGTAGTAAAGGGGTATAAAGGGAAAGCTAAAAATGCATGCTGCAGCCAATAGTTTACAAGAAGACATCAATAGTACCACAGCACTACCAGGAGCAATTAATGGGGGAGAGGGGACAAGTGATAAGGGGTAGTTTTGATTTGATATTCAGTGAGGCTGTATTTATCAGTTCTTTATCTCAATGGACCAGTAAAAACCGTCTAAAATTGAGAGTGCTGCTGATTGTACAACCAAATGAGGATACTGTTAGACATGCTTTGTTTATTTTGGACATTATCCATGATGCCCAATATATGGAGGGAGCCAAAGTATACAACGATTGAGAAACAGAATGCCAAATTGTGATACATTTATATAATGATATATGGTGTGGCTACAAAAAGGAAGGATGCTGAGAGTTACACAACAAACTTAATAAACCTTGAGGGCAATGTGTCAGGCAAAATAAGCCAGAAACAAAAGAACAGATACGCTAGAGTCTCTTTCAGAAATTATTTGTAAGAAAATCGGAGCCAAGTTGTAAGCTCTTATAGCAGCCACACTTAGTGTGAAGTTGTAACCGTATTTCTAGATTCTGAGACACTGAGCTAAATGTGTATCAGCAGGCATTTTCCTGAAACTTTGGTTAACTCCATGACACTTAAGACCCAGAAATGGAGTGCTGCAGACTTGAAAGTTAACACAACAATTTATAATAACAACAAGGTAACCAAAAAGTGATCACTCTCAATTTGAGATAAAAAGGAAGCCAATCTGGCTGGGACTGAGGTAAATCAAAATACAGGGTAAAAGATGACAATGTATTACTCTAGACCTTCAACTATAGTATGAGACCAAAGACAAAGACTTTTATTATGTCTAGAACCTAAATTTTCTGTAACACTATCTAAATCAACCTGTCTGGATAGCTCAAATAAACATGATATTCAGGGATGAAAGTCTCCCTGAAAACATGGGGCAAGACTCCCAGGGATGAGTCTGGCCCTGGCACCATGGTATTGACAGAAGGAGATCAATACTTCCTGACCAAAAAGAGGAAAAGAAGTGTAATAAAATAAGGCATCGGTGGCTAAGAGAGATCAAATAGGGTCAAGAGGCTATTCTGGAGGCTAGTCTTATGCACGCTTCAGTTAGACAGTGTTAATTGCCATGGTTTGCTAAATCCCAACCAACATCACTCTTGTTAACCATTAAGAACACCTAGGGCACAAACTGAGACTCTGTAAAAAATTTCATGCACAAAGTTTACTTACCTGGAACCTATAATTTCCAGAGAGTTCCTAGGCCAGATAAAACCTGAAACCCAGAGGGACCAGCATCTCCAAGATTATCAACTAATCACACACCCCATCTTTTAGTGTCAGCACCCTTCTCAACAAGAAAAAGTCAGAACAGCATTGCCTAAAGAACCCTATAAATTGGGAGAAGGAACAAAGGAGAAGGAAAAGTTATAACAGAGGAAATAGGATGTAACAAATGAATATGACTGCTGAATCACCGTATTGATATTTCTTCTAACCTCTAGTGTTTGGGAACAGCGAGAAGGCAAAATCTGAAATATTGGAATGGCGTCCTATAACACACTCTGAAATCTGTTCTGTAGCTACTTGTTGAAGTGTACTCTGAAAATTATGCTTTTTCTTTCTTTTCTTTGCATACATGTTATAATTTCACAAAACAAAATGTTTAAAAGAAAGGATATGAAGTAAAATTTTCTGGTTCCCTAATAGTAATTAAAATCTTTAGTAAATGATAACAATAAATAATATCTCTCAAATGTAAAGGGCAATATCTGAAAGTTTCTTATCAGAAGGAAATTATCTATAACCTCTTTAAGTATAATTTTTTATACCTTTATCAGACAGGGTTCTCCAGAGAAACAAGAACCAGTAGGATATATATGTTACATATGTTTGGCTCAAGAAACTGCCTCTATACTTTGGTTTTCAGAATCAGTTTACTAGCAAAATTATCCTCTGATAGTAAAGCATGAGCTGTGGGTTATAATCCTGGCATCCCCGACAATGTCAACATTGCTCAATTATTTTTCCCATATTGTTTTTAATGTTTTACATTCCGAACAGCAATTAATGAGAATTTGTTTGTGTCTATGTGCTGATAATAATTAATACAGTGGAATGCTAAAATGCATGTTTCTAAATTTACAATAAGATATAGAACATTATGTCAATAAACAGAACATTATTGTACAGATCCCCTGTTTCCCAAGTGCGAGAGACTTTTTTTGAGAAACTTAAAAAAACAGTTTTAATGTTTTTTTTTTAAATTTTGAAATATAATACATATACAAAAAAGCAATAAAGTTCCAAGTACTTTTTTTTTTTCCAGGTACATTTTAACAAGTAGTTATAGAACAGATTTTAAAGTTTGGCATGTGTTGCTGTTCCATGATTTTTTACTTTTTTTCTTCTAACTGCTCCAAGACACTGGAGACCAAAAGAAACATCAATATAATGATCCAGCAGTCCTAATTACTTGTTAAATCCTATCTTCTCTGTTATACTCCTCCTTCTCTCTCTCTCACTCTTTTTTTGTGAAAAAATAACATATATACAAAAGAAGCAATACATTTCAAAGTATATCACAACAATTAATTGTAAAACAGATTTCAAAGTTTGGTATGCATTACAATTCCACAATTTTAGGTTTTTACTTCTAGTTTCTCTAAGGTACTGGAGACTAAAAGAAATATCAATACAATGATTCAGCAATCATACCCATTTGTTAAACTCTACCTTCTCTGTGTAACTCCACCATCACCTTTGGTTTTTCTCCCACTCCTTCAGGGTATTTGGGCTATGCTCATTCTAACTTTTCATGTTGGAAGGGGCTGTTGATAATATGGGATAGGGGGATGGAACTAGATGATGTTCTGGAGAGGCTGGCCCCTCCGCATTCCAGGACTTATCTGATCCAGGGCCCCATCTGGAATTTGTTGATTTTTGGAAGGTTACCCTCATGCATGGAACCTTTGTAGAATCTTATATAATGTCCTAGGTGTTCTTTAGGATTGGCAGGAATGTTTTTTGTTGGGGTTTGGCAAGTTATGATAGGTAGCAATGTCTAACTGAAGCTTGTGTAAAAGTCATCTCCAGAGTAGCTTCTTGATTCTATTTGAACTCTCTCAGTCACTGATACCTTGTTTGTTCTACTTATTTTCCCCCTTTTGGTCATGAGGGCCTTGTTGATCCCATGGTACCATGGCCAGGCTCATTCCCTGGAGTCAGCTCCCAAACCGCAAGGGGGACTTTCACCCCTGGATGTCATGTCCCACTTAGGGGAGAGGGCAGTGATTTCACTTGCAGAATTGGGCTGAGAGAGAGAGAGAGAGAGACCACCTCTGAACAAAGAAAGGGGTCTGAGGTGACTTCTAGGCATACTTATAGTAGGCTAAACTTCTCCACTATGTACATAAGCTTCACAAGAGCAAGCCTCAAGAAAAAAGGATTAGCCTGTTGATTTCAATGTTCCTAATGTTTCACAGCGTATCCAGTATTTCCCTCATGGTAAAGTTTAATAGTTCCATATTTTCCCTCCCATTCCTCAAGGGACTTTGCCAATATTTTTCATTATCTCCTTAATATGCTCTACAATGCATCCAAGCATTACATTAAGCTATTACAGAATTAAAGGCCCTCATTCTTATTCTGGACTCCCCATGTTTGGATTGCATAAGTGATCTTTCCAGACAGGTTGAGTTAGATTATGTGCTACAGAAAATTTAGGATCTGGACAAAATAAGCCTTTCTTCCTTTGTTCTCAAAGAGTAGGTGAAGTTCTAAAATACAGACACTATCTTCTTTACCATTGTATTCTGAATTACCTTAATCCTGATTGGTCAGCTTTATTCTTATCTCTAAATACCAGGTTATACATATATAACACAGCCCCTCAAAATCCAGAAATAACAATAACCACTCTGGACTAAATGTGAATGCTATTAAAGTTGACAACCTAGGCCCCAGTTTTCTTTTAACATGGCTCAAATTTATAGTATCTTTGGAACTAAAAATATTCTTAGACAACTCAAAAGATCTCCTGCTAAAATGTGCAGTGGTCAGTCTGAATACATGATACAAATGTTTCTTCAATCACTTACAAAGAAGGAGGTTGTTGTGGGGATATTTTAACTAATTTTGAATGTGGGAAAAGTCAGAAATTATCTTTTACATTAGAAGTGAATTTCATTTCTTCCAATGTGAACTAGATCAATAACAGGGAATTCAATTTTCATACATTGCATATGGAAAAGAAACCTAAGATAACAATTTAGTATTTGCTATTTATCACCTTTTGCTAAGCTATACCTATATCTTTTCCGAGTCAGAATATGTGTTGTTTTTCTTATTTAAAAACGCTGAACCAGAGCAAAGAACTGATGCGCATGCCATCACATGCAGCTGGAAGACCCAAGGTCAAAGTGTTTTTGTGGGTGTGTGTGTTTCATGGTGGTGGTTGGGCTTGGTGACTAGTGCTTGAATCACACACCCTGGTCTTTCACTCTGACTTTCTAACTATTTTGAATTGCAGTCATTTAAATACATAATATGGTCCTGTTCCCACCTCAATTTGTTATACAGCTAACTGGACGGTGATTGCCTTGTTCATGCTTTTAAAATTCACAGTTCATAAAATGATGACCCTTTAAAAATAAGCCTCTTATCATTTAACTAGGGCAAAAAGGTAAAGGAGAATAAGTTATTAACAAGACTTGGATGCACCTGGAAAAATAATATTATTCAGAAAATAACATGCCACCCCTTTACTGGATAATAAAATAATAAATGGTTGGATTGTAAGTCCCTCTGAAATCATTTCTTCAATGCATTTTAGATCCAATGGATTTGAGACCTTAAGATATTAACCAATAAATCCAAAGTCATATAGTAATCATGTCATAACTGGCCAAAATATTAGATCTCTATCCTTAAGCAAGTTTGTGGCCCACATTATTTGATGTCTTTGCAGCACTTTTAAATTCATTTCCTATGTATGGTTAAGTTGAGATATGAAAATGAATATATTTTCCTTCACCAATAACAGGAGCAAAACTCAAAAAATGAACTCTAGATCCCCAAATAGCATATTTAAAATACAATTTATATTAAAATTTATTAATATTAATAATTATTCATATTTAAAATACTATTTATAATGAAACAAACCTATCTCAAGAAGTCAGGTCTTTAAAGAAGTTCTGTTTTCTTCAGGATGGGACATCCTGCTTCCCAGTTAGACAGAGCTACTCATCAAGTTTTGGGTTCAACAAATTACTGCCAATACCTAGGAGCTACTTACTGTCAAAAAAGTTTATGAAAAGATTAAATAATGCAAGAAAAATTGAAAATTACACCTCTGTAAAGGAAAGGAAGCAATAATAAAGGCACAATTGCAGCTGTGCAGTATTTTGAAGTTGCTTTACAAACAGATTAGCCACAAAATGTGCGATATGCAGCATAAAAAAGTCTTTGGTATTACACAACTAATTTATTACGTTTTCTTTGCAATCCACATTGGATTATATCTTGTCACAGTATTCTTCTGAAAAATTTTAAAGGGATTTGTAAAACAGAGGAAAAAAGCTTTCAATTATTTTCTCTCAGATTACAGATTTCTGCGCTGTTAAAACAGATAATTCTAGGTCAAAATGCATAACATAGTCTTGTGTTAATTCCATTTCTGTAAATACTATTTCTCCAATATTTCATAGAATATTTCATAGAATTATCCATGGCAAATTGTCTTCCTTTTGAAGGTGGAGTGAGCTATCTCAGAGGTAATGTAACAATAAAGAGAGAAGGAGCAATTACATTCTATATTGGGATCTTTGACATCCAACTCAGATGTTATAACCTCCTCTCTAAGGAAAATCTCAATGACAAAATCTCCCCCAAATTAGTAGTAACTCGTTTATTTACAATTTTAACAACCTATGTTCAATTAAAAACTAGCAGCATACAATATCTTTGTTGATAATATCAATAGTTAAAACTGAGAACACAAATCAAAATAGAAATATTATTTCATATCTTGTCAAAAATGTAAACAGATAAATATAGCTAAAAAATTTGTCACTAACTGTATCAAATAAGCATCTCCTTACCATCGAATTTGTACTCACTGGATGCATTTTTTGATAAATAAAAGAATGAAACTAAAAATCAAATATTTGACTGGTTTTTCAGCCCAGTGACTTCAAGCATTAAGGAATTATATCTGAAATTGTAGCCTTTAGATCTGGTTGTGTAAGGTTCAGGAAATATTCATAGCTTTGCAGAAATCCAGTGCAGTTCTTCAAATACCACCAGATCATGGTTCATATGTCAATCAACTGGAGTCAGAGATAAAAAGAGAATTTATAAGGACCCTACTGAGCGCTGCTGGCAGGCGCAAATATGTAACTAAAAAGAGCATTAGAACCATTCCGTTTACAGCAATTAACTGGCCCCAGAGCCCTGTCAGCAGTTCCAGCAGTGTGGTCCGTCTTTGTGCCTGTTCTTTAATATTCGAAACTTGTTCAAATAGTGTGAAAAACAGAATACATCCCTCTGCTGCCACCAATACATATGATAAATTCATAACCTAAAACCACCGTGATGCAACTTAATGCAGCCAGGAGGTATCACCAAATGGAATGAATGACAGAAAACAGGAGTTCTGTGGAATATTTTGTGCCAGCAGCTTTACTTTTATTCTAGGTGGATAGAGACATTTGTATAAAGATCTTTGGATCAGCATTTAAGTGGTCATTCATCTGGCAACCTTTAAAAGGGCTGAAGTCATTCTCTCATTGACACGGAGGAAAATGGATATCAGCTTTAACATTAAATAGCCATATGACTGCGTGCATATACACACACATATATGTATATATGTATATACAATTTTTAAGAGTAAGAAATGATGTAAGGGAATAGGGCAGGCAAAGTTAGGTGTGCCAATAATCAGCAGAGCACTCTGGAGCTCGATCTTGGCAGTGCTAATTAGTAGATTTCTTCATTTCAAAGAGAATTCCTGACAGTTACTCTCTTACCACATGTGTCTCCTACCTCTCTCCATCCTAAAACCACCACCTACCACCTCACAAAAGTTGCCACGGGTACTCTACACACACTGCTCTATGCCACTAACATATTTTTTATTTAATTATGTAATGTTAAGTATCTGATATAGCTACCTTAGATATTTATATAATTAATCTGCCAAACATATCTAGCATGTAACATTATATAAATAAATATATAAAATGCCTCTTCTGATTCTTTCCAGTATCACAGGAATATAAAGAGTTGGCTCAGTATTTTAAAGACAGTATTAGTCATAGAGCAGGAACAGATGAAGCAGTATGGAGGATTACCATACTTTGACAGAGCCAAAGACATCACCTTCTTACCAAAAACACAGTATAATGCCTGATTTTTAAAGTTGTTGTAAAGTTTTTAAAAAGTATCACTCGGTGGTTTTTAGTATATTTAGGAAGTTGTACAATCGACACTGTTATATAATTCCAGAATAGTTTCATCACCAAAAAGAGAAACCCCATTTCCTTTTGCCATCACTTCCCATTTTTACCTCCACACAAATCTTGGCAACCACCACTAGATCTTCTGTCTTTCTCTTTTTACCTATTCTGGACATTTTGTAAAATAGATCAAGCAATATCTGGCCTTTGTGTCTGGATCCTTTCCATTAGCTTAATATTTTTAAGTTCCATTCATGTTGCAGAAAGAATCAGTATTTCATTTCTTTTTATGGCTAAATTGTCCTGTATATTCATGGACATTTGGGTTATTTTCATTTTTGGTTATTATGGATGGTGCTGCTATGAACATCTGTATGCAAATTTTTGCACAAACGTGTTTTCATTTCTATTAGGTTTACCTGTGGATGGAACTTCTGGGTCATATGGTAACTGCATTTAATACTGTCAAAGTGTTTTCCTAAGCGGATGGAACACTTAACATTCACCCAAGCAATATGAGTTCCAATTTTTCCACATCCTTGCCAACATTTATTATTTTCCTTTTTTTAATAAATTATTTTTATAGCCCTCCTAGTGACTGTGAAGTGATACCTTATTATGTTTCTAATTTGCATTTCCTTGCTACCTAATTATGTTGAGCATATTTTCATGTGTTTGTTGCCCATTAAGATATCTTTGTTGGAGGAATGTCTAGTCAAGAAACTTGCCTATTTTTTAAAAATGTTATTTCTTTTTATTGTTGATTTGTGTGCTGGTTTGATTTACCCCAGAAAAGCCATTGTTTAATCCTCATCAGATCTTGTGGGGCCAGACCTATTTTTTTAGTGTGGGAAACTTTAATTAGATTATCTCTGCAGGGATGTGACAAGTTCAGTTGTGGGTGTGACTTTTTTTTTTTTTTTTTTTTTACATTGTGCAACCCCCTTCAGTGCTCACAGCCCATGGGTATGGAGGCTGGGCAATGGTTCGAGGTTGCAGTTTATTCTAGCATAGGTACACTATGAAAGGCCCACAGAGAAGGTGTGACTTTTTTTATCAGATTACTTCCGTGGAGATGTGGCTCCCCAAGTGTGGATGTGGCCTTTTGACTAGACAGAGATGTGACTCCACCTATTCAAGGTGGGTCTTGATTAGTTTACTAGAGTCCTTGAAAAGGGGAAACATTTTGGAAAAACCTCAGATGCAGACACTTGGAGAACAGTTTGCTTCAGAGCTGACAGAGACACAGATGTTTGGAGATGCATGGAATGCTGATAGAGAAAGCAGACGTCTAGACACAAGCAGAGCCCAGCAGACATTGCTTTTTGTCTTGTCATGAGATGCTGAGCAAGGCAGAATCCAAAGTTGTGTCCCAGAAGAACTAAGTCAATGCCCACAGGCACTTTGAGAGGAAACCACTGGCATCTGAAGCTGGAAGCAATGTACTGGGAACAAGGACCAGCTGATGCCAGCCACATGCCTTCCCAGATCACCTTTCCTTGAGGCAAGGTATTTTTCTCTGGATGCCCTAGTTAGGGCATATTTATGGCCTTAGAATTCTAAACTTATTCCTTTTTAGAAAGTCATTCCATTTCTGGTATATTACATTCATGCAGTTTAACAAACTAATAACTTTATGAGAGTGCTTTATGTATTGTGCTGGTTTGAAATGATGCATGTACCCTAGAAAAGCCATGTTTTATTCCTAATTCCATTTTGTAAAGGCAGCCATTTCTTCTAATCCTTATTCAAGTACTGTATGTTTGAAACTGTAATTAGATCTTCTCCCTGGAGATGTGATTTAATCAAGAGTGGTTGTTAAACTGGATTAGGTAGAGGTGTGTCTCCATCCATATGGATAGGTCTTGGTTAGTTTCTGGGGTCCTATAAAAGAGGAAACATTTTGTAGAATAAGTCATTCAGAGAAAGCAGAGCAGAATGACATAGCTATGAGAAGCAGAGTCCACCAGCCAGCGATGTTTGGTGGTAAAGAAGGTAAATGTCTCCCACGGAGCTTCATGAAACAGGAAGCCAGGAGAAGAAGCTAGCAGACAATGTGCCCTTCCAGATGAGAGAGGAACCCTGACCGTGTTCACCATATGCCTTTCCAGATGAGAGAGAAACTCTGAGCGTATTCGCCATGTGCCTTCTCACTTGAAAGAGAAACCCTGAACTTCATCAGCCTTCATGAACCAAGGTATATTTCCCTGAATGCCTTTGATTGGACATTTCTATAGACTTATTGCAATTGGGACATTTTCTTGGCCTTAGAACTGTAAACTGGCGATGTGTTAAATTCCCCACTGTAAAAGCCATTCTGTTTCTGGTATATTGCATTCCAGCAGCTAGAAACTAAAACATATATCCTGTTACAATTCCCTTATTACATATATGATTTGCAAATATTTTGTCTCATTCTATGGGTTGCCTTTACATTTTCCTGATTAGGTCTTTTTAAGCACAGTTGTTTTTAATTTGATGAACTTCAATTTATCTACTTTTCTCTGAATCTACTTTTTGGTATCATGTCCTGAAACATTTTTTGAGATGACCCTTCTTTCACCATTGAATTATTTGCACCCTTGCTAAAAATCGATTGACCATGGATGTATGAGTCTATTCTAAGCTGTCAGTCCTATTCCATTGACCCATAAATCTGTCCTTATGCCAGAACCACACTGTCTTGATTGCTGTTGCTTTGTTGTGCATTTTGAAATTGGCAATTGTGGGTCCTCCAACTTGTTTCTATTTTCTTTAAGAATCTGTGTCTCTAGCATTTCCACACATATTTTAGGATCAGCTTGTCAGCTTCTGAAAAAGCGACAGTTTGAATTTCAATATATATATATATCAAATCAATTCATGACATAGTGCCATCATAACAATATCAAGTCGCCCGATCCATCAATGTACAATGTCTTTCAATTCACCAAGGTTTTCTTTAGTTTCTTTCAAAAATATTTTGCAGTTTCCAGTTTTATGCATTTTGTCCTTCTTTTGTTAAATCATTCCTATTTTATTTCTTGATGCTATTGTAAATGGAAACTCTCACTTTCATTTGTTACTCCTTCATGAGTTTGTTTTAAAATCAGAGAAACCACACCTAATATTGCTTGCTGAAAAGTATAAAACCATAATATGAAATCTCATGTAGCCACTTAACGTCATAAACACAGAAATGCACACACAGACACAAGCACATGCATGGGATATATGGCTATCCTAGAACAAGGGACAATCCCCAAGGCATTCAAGTGTAAAATTAAATATATACATATATATATTTAACATAATCATGCTTATGTAAAGTCATATACACATAATATCTATCTTGTCTTATATAAATCTATTTTGTTCTTTTTTCTTTACAGAAAAGCTTATATTTCTTCCCCAATACTTTCACAGTTGATTTTTTATTTTTAAAATGCAACATGTTCATAAGAAAAGGCTTAGAAGTAAGTTTTCAATTTTCATAATTTTTTTCCAGATGTGCTCTTATGAGATGAACATAGAAAACTTTTCTGATGTTAGTGAATATTATAAATTTTTTTACCTATTCTTCTCAGTTCCCTTATTTAGGACCTCTTATTTTATTCACATGAGACCTCCAGGCTCTGGTCAAGCTTTCTTTTCTCATTTTCTCATGGTTTTCGTCTCTTTACTTTTTTCTTGGAGACTTTTTTTTCAACTTAGAGTTATAGTGAAGTATTTTGGAAATCTTCACAAAATCTCACCTCTATGATTCTTCAGTGTACTTTTAAAAAATTTAGAAATTTAAAAATATGGAGCAGAATTTTACAGTATCCCATATTGTGTTAGTTAGATTCAGTTGTCAACTTGGCCAGGTGAGCATACCTAGTCTCGTTGCTGCGGACATCGGCCAACGGTATGTGAACCTCATCTGTTGCCAATTACATCTGCAGTCAGCTAGGAGGCGTGTCTGCTGCAGTGAGTGACGTTTGACTTAATTGGCTGGTGCTTAAATGAGAGAACCCAACGTAGCACAGCCTAAGCAGCTCGGCATTCCTCATCTCAGCACTTGCAGCTCAGCCCAGGCCTTTGGAGATGCAGAAAGAAGTCACCCCGGGGAAAGTTGTTGGAACCCAGGGGCCTGGAGAGAAGACCAGCAGAGACCATCCTGTGCCTTCCACGTAAGAAAGAACCTCAGTGGAAAGTTAGCTGTCTTTCCTCTG
>PVIY010039867.1:0-22809 GCA_004026745.1 Myrmecophaga tridactyla
TGGACATCAACAAGTGTGTCTCACAAAATGGATAGGAAATAGGCATATGTTACATCATCTCAGAATAATTACTCTATCATGTTAACATGTTCAGCTCCCAGGTACTCAGTGAAAGAAAGCAACCGCAAGGAATCATTAGGCTTCATGAAAATATGAACCTGATTTAATAATTTTCAAAAAGGCCTCACGGGCATAACAATGTGATTAATGTAGCTTCACACACTTTGCTCAATTAATAGGGAATAAAAACTATTTTGGATTAGTGAGAAATCTACTCATACCATTTTGGGAAAAGATGGACAATTTCTAAACGTTATTCACAAAACAGCAGCGCCAAAAAGGACCCAATCTAAGTTGAGACATTTTCAAACTTTTTTTGCAAATAGCATAATGTTTTTGTATTAATATATTTTTTCATTTATTTTACTTATTAAACATACCAACATACAAACACATTCATCCATTCTACACATATAATCAATAATTCACAATATCATCACATAGTTGTATATTCATCATCATGATCATTTCTTAGAACATTTGCATCAATTCAGAAAAAGAAATAGAGAACAGAAAAAAATTCATACATATCATCCCCCTTACCCCTCCCTTCCACTGATCAGTAGCATTTCAATCTACTAAATTTATTAAATTAATATCTGACGAAAAATCTATTCATAAGCCAAATGAGTAGGTTGCAGGCTAATTTCCTACGGTTTCAATCTAGGTTTTGTTCTTGAATTTTCTCTTGCCCATTTCAAGCCCCAGATAGCTTGGATGAGAGGAAAGAAGGGGAAGAGAGGGGCAGAAGGAGAAGAGGCAGCAGAGGGGAAAGGGGTGAGGGAGAGAAGATAAAGAAAGAGAGGGGGATGGAGGAGTAGAAGGGAAGAGAGGAGGCAAAGCGGAAGGAGAGGAGGAGAAAAGAAGAGAGGGAAGGGAAGAGGGAACAAGGGGAAGAGGAAGAGAGGAGAAAGGTGGGAAAAAGAGATGGAAGAGGTAGGGTAGAGAAGGAGGGGAGAGAAGAGAGGGGAGAGAGGAAGGAGGAAAAGAGAGGTGGGAATGGTAATGAGAAGTAGAAAATTCTCCAAAGCCATGAAGGGGATGACGGTGTCTGCAAGTTCTGATGCTCCCAGGGGAGTGGCTGGGGCTGGGAGTAGGTGGGTCAAAAGATCCCTGTCGGGCACCAGGTCTCTGACAGGGTCCCTTGACTGAGGTGGCATTTAAATAACAAGGGATAGTGGACCTGGTCAGTGAAAAGATAAAAACATACATAATAGCCAACATCATGAAGCCAACCAGAGTGCCAAACATTTTTCAGATATCCTCTGACCCTCATAATAACCCAACACGTTAAGTACTGTTACCAGGCCCATTTTACTGATGAGGAACCTGAACCCCAATGAGAGTCTAGAGCTAGTAGGAGAGCAGATTCTAGAGCTACTGGGAGAGCACACACTTGAGCCTGACGGACTGATGCCCAGAACTCTCTTTTCCATCTATGGGAGGACATTTCCCTGATGCTGTGCAGTCCAGGGAGGAGATGGAATTTCTCACCTGCACAGCCAGATAGGGGTTAGGATCAGATTTACTTAGATGTAAATATTTTTTATGTTTTAAACAAAGTGATCCTTTGCACACCAGAATTAATGGCTTAAGTCCATTCTCATTAAAGAATCAATAAGCAAAAACATCTCTTTCGAAGCCAACTCGGCAAGTGAACTCACTGCCCTCCCCCCTACGTGGGACATGACTCCCAGAGGTGTAAATCTCCCTGGCAATGTGGGACAGGACTCCTGGGATGAGCCAGGACCCAGCATCATGGGATTGAGAAAGCCTTCTCAACCAAGAGGGGGAAGAGAGAGATGAGGCAAAATAAAGTTTCAGCAGCTGAGGGAGATCAAACAAAATCAAGAGATTATCCTGGAGTTTACTCTTATGCACTATATAGACATCCCTTTTTAGTTTATGGTGGATTGGAGTAGCTGGAGGGAAGTACCTGAAACTGCTGAGCTGCTCCAGTAGCCTAGATTCTCAAAGACAACTGTTTAACGATACAGCTTTTACAATGTGATTGCGTGATTGTGAAAACCTTGTATCTAATGCTCCTTTTATCCAAGGCATGGACAGATGAATAAAAAAATAAGGATAAAAAATAAGCAAATAATGGGGCAGAGGGGGATAAAGGGTAAAAAATTGTGTAGATTGAAATACTGGTGGCCATGAGAGGGAGGGGTATGGGGTATGGGATGAATGAGATTTTTTCCTTTTCTGGAATGATGCAAATGTCCTAAAAATGATCATGGTGATGAATACAAAACTATGTGATAATACTGTGACCCACTGATTGTGCACAAGGTGTATGTGAGTGAAGATTTCTCAATAAAAATATTAAAAAAAAAGAATTAATAGGCAAAAAACACACAACGAAAGAATTAATAAGCAAAGCTGCTCTGGGTGAAACACAACAAACCAGAGACCCGCTTGCTTGAGGTTTGTCTAGATTTCCTACAGTTAGCATGTATTATTATTTGGCTCATAATTCAAAAACATGCTCAGGTGCTTCTCCTGTGATATTTGCAGAGCTGGGGCTTGGCCCCAGACCCTGCATGGTTCCCAGTTGAGTGTCTTGCCTTGGAACCTGGCTTTCATCACCTCATGCATTCATCTCACTGCCTGACCCAGACCAAAAAGAACGTACACAGGTGTAATTCCAAATCCACAAAACAGCACTTAATGGCTCTGCTCTTTTTGATAACAGGATACTTTTCATTATCCTGCTTAAAAAGCCACATCATGGCCCATTTTCTTTTTGTATTTTAATAACCTTGAAATTACTGTATCTATAGCTTTGCAAAACTCAGAAGTTCCCCCAATAGGAGGGGAAAGTGACGGCACACCCACAGAGTGGGGATAAGTCAGGCACTCCATTCCCAGCTCAACATTTCTTTAAATTGGCATATTTTTGTCTTTAACATTAGGTATTCAGCCAGCCAGCCAGCATTTATTAAGTGCCTACTCAGTGCCAAAGTTGTGTGCTATTTCTCCCCTAAGTGGGATGCCAAGAACTCTTAGGTCAAATACTTTGCACCAAAGTGTTGTTCCTTTGTCTGCATATGGAGCTCATTTATGTCTCGGGATAATGGCTGCCTGGAACTGGGCTGTCTTAGTCTCTTTATGGAGTACGGTCTGTAAAGCCAGGACTCCAGAGGCTTCTTATTGCTTTCTCAGTACTTTGCTATAACTCTGACCCATTGCTACCCTGTGCGGTGTAGACTCTGTGGTCAGAACTACACTTCACCTCTCGTGGTTGAAACAAGGCATATGTATACTATTATATTTCCAACACTCTGATACACTAGCATTAAATTCCCATTAGATTAATATCTTCTTGATGGCAGGGATGGTGTCAAGTTTATTTAACTACATAGTCATGGCATAGGGTCTGCTGAACGAATGGACACAACTTAAGTATGGATATTAATTTGTATCACGTCTGTTACATATTTAAGTAGAGAAATATTTAAATAAAAAAAAATCCAGGTTAAATTTGGTAGCTTTGTTCATACTACATGAAGTAGAGACGAGTTTCCTTTTTAGTTTGCTAGACCTCTGATTCAGGTTGGCGTCTAAGCAACCTCTGGGTTGCTTTCTGTGATAACCACAACCAAATCCTGGGTCCTTTTGGACCCCGTGCACCTGGTTTATTGCCTATTTGTTCATGGGCAGCAGCTGAGGAGAGATCGCAGGCCTGGCATTAGCATACCATCCACCTTCGCGTCCGTAAGAAACTGCTCTCCACCTGGCAACCATGAGTCTTTAAGTTGTGTACCTTCAAACTTTAAGGAAAACTCATTTATACTACTTCTGCTCCATTATTTGCCTTTCAGTTTCAAATAATGGAGCTTGTTGAGAAGCAGTGTCATGTACTAGAAGACACATGGGCTATGGAGTCAGGCAGCTATGGGATTAAAGTTCATCCCCAGCACTTACTAGCTGTGTGATTTTACAGAATTATATAACTTCTCTGAGTCAGTTTCCTTGACTGTCAAAGAGAATAAGAGCGATCTTGAGAAGTCATGAACGTGAAATGAATTCAGTGAGATAATCAGAAAAGTAACTGGTATAAAGAGGTCTCAATAAATCTTGGTTTCCTTCCTTTTCTCTTTAGGTAACAAACACACACACACACACAATCCGGATCTGCCCTTTGTGTGATCTGGCTACATAGTGCCTTCCAAAAGATCCTGGAGCTCTAGAATCATCCCTGTCAATATGTACACAATATCCATTTAATTCAGGGTTTGTTTTGGGAAGAATATGCCAGCTACATTTTCATTTCCCCAGTCTTCCTTACAGTTGGGGGTGTGGTCCTGTGTCAGTTCTGGCCGATGAAATGCAAGTGAAATCTCCTGGCGAGCTCTGAAAAAGCTTTTGCCTTTGTGATAAATGGGGACAGACACGTTCGGTGCTGCCCTTTCACAGGGGTGTGTGTGGAGCTGCACCAACCATTTTGTAACCACCAGATGATGAGCCTAAGGATGAAAGTCCACTGATTAACAAGGACTAAGTGGAAGTATAGAAACAACCTGGGTTCCTGGTGACACTATGGAGCAGCTGACGCAACGTCAAGACTGCTTCTCACCAAACTTCACCTTTGCACAAAATATAAACTAAAGGAAGTGCCTGGCACCTACTAACACTTGCCAGGGCCAGGACTGCTTTAGGGGTTTTCCGTTTTTCAATCTGTGTCATCCTCACAGCAGTCTGAAGGAGCAGGTACTAATATTTTGTCCTTATTTTACAAGTGAAGAGACAGAAGCACAGAGAGGTTAAGTCACTAGGACAAAGTTGCACAGTTGGCAAGCAAAGAGCCTGCATTCACACGTGGGTAGGAGGGCTCCAAAGTCTAGGCTGTGAACTTCTGTGCTCTAGCATTTTCACCTTATACCTGGGGTGGGATTAGTGGGGGCAATCTTGCCACCCATTCCATTCCCCCTCCCCAACATGCACGCGCATGCACACAAACACACACACACACACATACACACACCAGGACAACTGGCACTGTCTGGAGAAATCTGTGGTTATCACAATGGGGTGAGGAGGGTTCTACTAGCATTGAGTGGATAAAGCCAGGGATGCAGCTAAACATCCCACAATGTACAGGACCCCACACCAAAACAATTATTTTAGCCCCAAATGCCAATAATGCTAAGGCTAAGAAATATATTATAAAAATATTTTACGTTACTTGCTAGCTAAATTACTTATTTTTCTTTTCAAAATTTCTCCCCAAAATGCCGTGTTATACTGTGGCTTTGTGTACAGCTCAAACACAATTTTGAGTCTTGTGGCACCAAAATGCATGCAAGTGATAAGCTTTAGTGGGTTGTTCAAATGCTCTGAGATTTTCATGGCAGGAGCCTCCTTGTCCACCTACCTTCTCTGACCGGAGAGTAAATAACAGATGGATTTTTCCTTCTTTAACCAATAATGGTAGAAGAACAGAACATTTGTCAAATGACAAGTGAGAAAATTTGGTCCCAACATCATGCCTTTTCAAGCGGGCCTTAGCATCATCTATCAAATGGTTTCTACAATGGAAACAAAACAGACAAACGTTTTAGTAATCAGAGTTATGGTAAAAAGTTCCTAGTCCTGCCTATGTCTCTCCATTGCTATGTGACTTGGGTTTTACCATTTCTGAGTCCCGGTTTTCTTATCAATAATCTGGCAGTAATGATCAGTACCTAAACTGCATGTTTGTTGCTAAGATTAAATGAGATCAAAAAACAGACTACTAAGCACACACAGTTTAGTAAATAAGTTCACTCTGAAATCTTTAAAATTAAATTACAGTAAAATTTTTTTTTAGCAATGCAACAGTTGAATAATTTATAGTTACATTCATGTAAGATAGGTTTGCTGAACAGGTCATGGCAGGGTTAAACTTCTTTCTCTTAACTTGGCCCTGACATCAAACCCTTGCCTTCAACTGCCTTATAACTATAGCACTGGCTCCCAAACTTTAGCGGCATCACACTCACCTGCAGGCGCTGTGGTAGAACAGATTGCTGGGTCCCACCTCCAGCTTTTGATTCACTCATTTTGGGGTAGGGGCTGAAAATTTGCATTTATATCAGACTTCCAAGTACAGTTGATGCCAGATGCTGTGCACCAGGGGAACACACTGTGGGAACCACTAACTGATAATACGCAAGCACTTGGATTTGTAACCACAACCACTACACTTTCCCAGTGGGTTAGTTTTGATCCGTTTGATAAGTTGTTTTTAATTGTCCTTTTGAAGACAGTTTTGCAGATTTGCAGACAGGGGAAAAATCAGATGTTTAAGTTAGCCAGATCTGGTTTTAAACAGGCATAGGAGGGGTGCCTGGGTAGTTCAGTGGTAGAATTCTCGCCTGTCATGTGCGAGACACTGTTTGATTCTTGGCCCATGCAATTCCCCCCACATACACACACACACACACACACACACACAAAATGTATGGGAAGGGTCCCTGTAAGCCTTACTTTTCTCACCCCCAGCATGCTTGCAAGATATTGCAAGGGTTAAATGATGTGGATCACATATAGTCACAGGTTCTCAGTTATTGTCCAATGCATAGTTAACTGTTATAAATGTCTCCATCATTAGATGAGAACTTGTTTAAGCAGAAACGTTTGCTATTTTTTGCATCTTTCCATGTGGCAAGGTGCTCAATAAGTGTGGTTAAATACTAGCAGTGAATTTCAGAACTGGCCAAACTGCCTGTGGCAGATTGGGTTGTGCATCCCAGTAAAAAAAGAAAACAGGTTCTTAATTGCATTCACGTGGTTGTGAAGCCATTGTAAATAGAACCTTTTGAAGATGTTATTTTTAGTTAAATTGTGACCAAATGAACTAGGATGCGTGTTATATCTATCACGGGAGGATTTATAAATAAAAAGCCATAGGAAGGAACCAGAAGTAGTCAGCAGGACCCAGAAGAAAAAGGAGAAGACTTAACCATGTGATGGGAAAAGCCAAGGAACCCACAGATGGCTGGTCAGCAAGAACACTTCCAACCCAGGGAGGTAGCAAGCCTTCTAGCATCCAAAACTGTGCTGCCAGTCAGTTCCTGCTGCTAAGCCAACACACTGGGTGGCATTTGTCAGCGCCGGGGAAGCAGTGACCCTAGAAGAATCACCGAAAGCTGACACCGGAGGGGACTCTCAGGTCCACCAAATCATACAGGCCCCTTTACAGAGAAGGGAACAGGCCCACCCTGAGTGGAGATGGACTCTACTGAGTGCGGCCTTTAAAAGGAGCCCCAGAATTGAGCAGAAAGCTCAGTAGGAGCAAAGGCTGCAAAAACGTGTTTGCCAAAATAAGGGGTCCTTCCTTGGAGTGGTCGCCATAAAAATAGCAACAGCAGCAGCTCCCTGGTTCTGAGTGTGGCCCTGCCCCACACTCACGCTCTTCCCATTTAATGCTCACAAGGGCAAGGTGAGAACACGATCACGTGCAGAGGCAGAGAGGTTACGTAACTGAGGGACCCGAGGTCACGCCTAGGAAACGGCCCCCGAGGACCCAGGGCTGCCAGGTGAGGGTTAGTGCCCCCATCAGGGGTTCTGCAGCCGAGCGGAGAGGACGCGGTTTGCCAAGCCTCGCGCCTGGGAAGAGGGAAACGCTTTGCCCTGGGGGAAGGGTAAAGAGACCCGCGTGCGCCCGAACGCACGCTGGCTGGACTCTCGCTGTCGCTGGCTGGGGAAGGTGCAGAGTCCTCGGACCTCTGGCCAAGGAGGTGAGGGCAGAGCGGCAGGCGGGGTCCGCAAAGGCCGGCCAGCTAAAAGGCCCCGCGGGCAGCGACCCTTCCGACCGCCCGCACACCAGGCCCCCGCCGCGGTCACGACCCGGGTTGCGAGGGGCCGGGAGGCTTTACCTGACAGGGTCCTGGGGACAGCCGGGTCCAGGCATTGTCCCGGGAAAAGTTTATCTCGGGTCTGGGACGCAGAACGCCGGCCGGGCATGCGCAGAGCAGCCCCGGTACCGGGGCGGCCGTGGGCGGGGCCTAAGTATGGACGTGGGGTAGGGGGCGGGGCTCGCCTTAGGGCCGAGTGAGGGCGGGGGTGGGGCAGGCGGGGGCGGGGCAAGTGGGACGGTGGGACCGCGGGGCGGGCCCAGGCCGGGCTCCCCTAGCCGCGCCCAGCGGGCTGCGCCCAGCTTCCGGCACCTGCTCAAGAACAAGAGGGTTCCGAGGAACGTTGAAGATTCTGAAATCGCCAAATATAAAAAAGTATTTAAAAGAGTAAAGACGCAGGAGGTCTCCGGTGAGGCGCGAAGAATCCAACACTTGCATTCCTGCTGCTGGGAGGTTCATTGGGTTAAACCTTTCTGAACGGTAGTCACTCAGCACGTTTACTGACCACCTACTACGTGCTGGAGGCTGATCCCACAGCAAGCAAAAAGTCACGTCAAATGGGAGAGAGAGAGGCATGAGACAAATAATTACACAGATAAAGTAAACGCTGTCGGTCCTTGGACAGCATATGCCAGACAGCCATGGCTCAATCAGAGGATAGAAGCTTGCTTACCAGAGAGAGAGTGTGGAGTGAAGCTGACCTCCAAACCAGCGGTTCTCAAAGTGAGGTTCCTGGACCGGCAGCATCGCCACCACCTGGGAGCTGTTAGACATGCATATCTAGGCCCATTCCACCATCTGCATCAGAAACTAGGGGCGGGGCCCATCCGTCTGAATTGTAAGGATCCTCCAGGGTAGTCAGTTGCTCTGAGAACCACCGGGAAGGAAGGGGTAAGGGGGCAGGGGCAGGGTTCCTAGAAGAGGTGGAAGAGGGGGAGGGAACAGTGGTTTCCAAGAAGAGAGACTGAAAGGGAGTCTGTGTTTGAGATGAGCCAGAAGAGGTCAGTGCAGGGGTCACGAATCCATCAGACACAGAAGGCTCAGTGCCCTTGAGAATTTTAGAGTCAGTAAAAGTGTTTTAATTTATTTTATAATCAGAAGGAAAAATGAATATAATGATTAGGATTATAGTCATCTTTATATCAAAGCAATCATAAAATATAATTCATTTGCTTTTATTATTATCATTATTTTGTGGAGGAAGAGGTGCCACAACAAAAGTGCCTAGGGCCCATGAAAGTCGTAATGAGGACCTCGGGCATTGGAACAATTAGGCATTTGGGCTGCAGTTTCCAAGGCCTTTAATAGCACTGAGCCAATGCCCAAAGGTTCACTTGGACAGTCCTTGACGAAGCTGGGGATGTCCAAACTAGAAGCTCTGTGCCATCTTACTAATAAAGATGATGGCATACTTTGTCCACATTGGCACACCTAATCTTCTGAGGAATGCCACAAACAGGTATTACCATCCTCACTTTTCAGATGAGGAAATAAAAAAAATATTGCTAAGGTTGCACAACTAGGTTAAAGGTTAGATAGGTCTGGTCTCTGAGTGAGTTTATTTCAGCATCACCTCTCAGTAGCAAGGGGCTCTGAATTATGTGGATCTGATTTTGAATAAGAAGGACACAAATTCATTTATCTCTTCACCTACTATTCATTGCATGGCTACTGTATGCTGGGCATGGAAGGATGACTGAGACATGCCTCTTGACTTCTAAGACCTCTTATCTAGTGGTGGTGAAATTAAACTTGACTGTCAGTCCTTGTAATTCACAACAGGCTGACGGCAGTGGGTGAGAAGAGGATGGAGTTTGAAGCTGAGCATTATTGTCTGGGGATTCTGTTTACTCTTCTTTCAGGCATCCTTTGATTGAATCCTCATCACACTCTTGTAAGGCAAAGCTTTTTATCCTCATTTGGGGGATGAACAAGCCAAGGCTCAGAGTGTTTGAGTACCTTGCCCAGGGTCACACAGCCAGTTGGTGCTAGAGCCAGGAGTTGGTGCCATCCGCTGAGCTGCAGCTGGCACTCAGGGTGGGATTTGAGGGATAGGTGGGATTTCAAGAGGCCAACGTGGGGAAGATGGTATTTCAGGGAGAGGGAACTGCCAAAGCCAAAGCTTGGGTGGAGAGTCTTGTTCAGAAGGGTAGGGAAGGCAGTGTGGCTGGAACAAAAATGGCATTTTGAAGAGTATGGAGTCCTGGGAGCATATATTAGTTTCTTAGGAATGCTGTAACAAATTAGCACAAACTTGGTGGCTTAAAATGACAGAAATTCATCTCACAGTCCTGAAGCCCAGAAATCTGAAATCAAGATGCTGGCAGGGCCTTGCTTCTTCCAAAGGCTTCAGGGGAGAATTCTTCCTTTCCTCCTGCAGCTTCTGGTGGCTCCTGGGGTCTCTTGGCTTGTGGCACCTTAATTCCAGTCTCTCCCACCATCTCCACATGGTCTTTATCCCTGTGTCTCTGTATGTCTCAAATCTCTTCCTTTCTCTTATAAAGACACGAGTCATAGGATCCACCCTAAATCCAGGTTGATTTCACCTCAAAATCCTTTCCTAATTATATCTACAAAAACCCTAATTTCAAAGGCTTCTCATTCTGAGGTTCTAGATGAACATGAAATTTGGGGAGACACTATTCAACCCACCTTACAGATCAGATGAGAAGATCTTGGAAGCTACAGCAAAATGGAGGTGAACCTTCTTCCTAACGAGAGAAGAATGACAGGTCTGGGTTTTTAAAAAATGTCTCTAGAAGCAGGATGGAGGACGGATCGGAAATGGAGAGAGACTGAGGAAATCAGGGGTTTCTCCCCTATATCTGAATTCTAGGAACCGGAGAAACAAGTTTTAATCCTTCTGAAAAGTCCCCATACTCCCAGCATCAGAGAGTCAGAGTGCAGGAGGGGGTTGGATGTCCTTAATTTAAAAGCCAGCATCCTGGAATGCTGTGGTCAGTTGAGTTATATATCCTAAATTAGACCTATTCTTAATCTGACTCCTCATTCCTGTGGGGTGTGGACCATTGTAAATGGGAGCTCTTGCAGATATTATTTTTAGTTAAGGTGTGGCTCAACTGAATGAGGTCGAGTCTTAATACAGATTACTGGAGTTCTTTATAAACTGAAAAATCATCGTCAGAGGCAGCCACGGGGAGGAGGTGGAGGCCAGAAGTCAGCGGGAAACTGCAAGGGAAGGGAGAGGTGCTGGCTAGTCAGAACATTACTGACCCTGAGAGGAAGCAAGTCTTCTGGCCAATACTTTGATTTGGACTTCTGGCCTCTGAAACCGTGAACCAATTCCCATTGCTCCTATCAATCCATTGCGTATTATTTGTCACAGCAGCCTGGCAAACTAAGACAGATGCTTAGATGTATACCAAGACTATATGCATAGCATTTTCTTTCAAACTCAGAGATACTGCTATAAAAATATTTAGCTTTTATGGCTTTCGTAGGGCTGGAAGAAACGTACAGCCTCAGCATAGAGAGCTTCACAATGTGAAATGCATTGTAATAATACATGCACATATGGGCATGTGTGTCTGTGTGTATAGCTCCACCTGCAATCAACATAAGCTTCAAGGTTAATTGCCTGTCTTTTAGGAGAAATGACTTGTCTCACTAGCTTTTGCACACTGATTTGTTGGTAGTAACATAGTTCAGAAAATGTGTTGAAGGCAAGTAAAGCTATAAAAAGGTCAGGTAAGCCTCTAGAGCCAAAAATTAAACATGCAGTTCTCTCAAAAAAGCACAGAGCTAGGGCCAAGGTGAAACTTACCTGCATAGCACCCACCTGGAATCTCTATTTGGGCAGCACCTTGGGGCCAGGCCTTGGTGGTGCAGAGGTTAAGAAAACAACCACCAGCCTTCCAAAACCCCAGGATATCAGGGGAGGAGACCTACAACAAACAATTAGCTTTAATTGGAGAAAAGTGCTCTAATCAAGGAAAAAGGTTAGCTCTGGGGAGTGAGGAACTGGGGAGTAATTAATTCTTCCTACAGGGTGGCAAAGGGATCTGCATAGGATGTGGGGAGGAGGTTAAGATGACAGTGAATACTCAGCTTGTGCCCAAGAAAATAATGCTCAAGGAATGTGTTTCCTCTATTCCTTCCTTAGTTTGCAGGAGGCTTTCTGGAAGGAAGCTCTCAGGGGAGGCTTTCAGAGGACTTGGGTAGAGTTTTCTGTATTAAGTCTTACACATCCATCAGGGTATAATTATTGCAGTTGCTGAGTTGACAGTTTGACAAAGCAGACACAATCACCCCTCTCACCTATTCTCCAAGTCTTCCATCCCCCATGAACTCTCCTCCTCCCTCCTAAATCAAAGAAAGCCCAGGAAACCCAAGCCTCCCTCTAAGGAGAGGTTGAGGGAGTTCTTTGAGGACTTTAAGTAGGAAATTTTAAAAGCACTGGGCAGGGATCCTCGGTATCAAAATCATCTGGGGACCAGGACGCTGCTTGTGAACATTGCAGTGCCCCAAATCCCACCCTGCATGGTTATATCTGTGTGGACATTCACCCAGGAACATGCATTTCTAAGCAATTTTCTGTGTGCATCTGATGTAAAGCTTGAAGATAATGGCTTAAGCGCTCCAAAGGGAGATATTTAATTTGAGACGACAAGGCTACCTCCTTCTAACACTTGGTGCGTGGCAGCCCCCCAGGGAAGGGGAGATGGTGACCACCAGCTCCAGGTGGTAGTGTTGTCACAACCTTTCTGGTCTTGGAAATTGGCTCCTTGGACAGGTCTTTCTCAGTAGGGTTCCAGGGATGTTGAGAGGATTATTTTGTAGGGGTCGGCTGGGGCATCACAGCCTTCAACATCACATGTTGAAGATGTAGAGGGTACATGGTCCCTGCCCAGTGGGGTTTGGTGTCAGATGTGGTGGTAAGTCTCCATGAGAATGTCCTGGGGGATTATTAAATATGCAGATACTTGGGTGCCAGCCTAAGGACAGGGACTCAGGTGGAGCCCAAGCATTGGCATTTGTAATCAGACCCATATGATTCTGATGTAAGTTCATGCTCTGAAGAAGGAGAAACAAAACCTGAATCCCCAAAAAATAAAGGAGAGGAAATCATCCAGGCCCAGGAAGTCTAATCAAGCACTTGAACCAAGAAGTCAATAACCCTGAGTGTCGGTCAGAAAGAGAGACACCTAGAGAGATGTCAGCCCAGGTCAGTACAGGTGTGGGGTCACCAACACAAGTGCAACTCACACAGCACTGGGTGGAACAACATTTTACTCACATGGAGAAGAGACAGCAAAGTCGGCTTCACTTGGGGCCTCAGATCGCCCACAGCCGGAGGGTCTCAATCCGTCACTGACACAGGAGACAGTCTATGCATGGCAACCCTCTCTCCTGTGCCTGCCATAGTGGAGCAATCCTGCTCCCTCCCTGCCAGGGACAGAAATACCACTGGGATGAGCTGGACGCCATAATCATGCCCACCAGAGTCAGAGGATCCCCAATGAACAATTACACATGCTCGGGACAATGGGGAAGGGACGCACCGACAGCACCCTTGTTTACCGAGCAGTGTGTTTTATCCTGCCGGGCGGACACACCTGGTTCTGAGCACAGGGTGTATTTATGGGTCCCAGGGAAAAGGGGCAATCCCTGATTTCTGGGAAGCAGGTGTAGACTGCAAACTAAAGGTTATGTAAGGCTTAGAGGCAAAATCCTTCTAGAACTGCCCTGGATTATAAAATATAAATACTGGAATTTATTTTCCGGTGCTGCAAATGTGCTTTTTTCAAAGTAATTCACGGTCTTTTACATCCATGTTTAATTTTCATTGTGAAACAATGAAACAGATAAATGCTTCAGACTAAGCTGCCTTAAATCTCTGTTTCCGCGAGCCAGGCTTGCCAAAAAATGACACAAACTGATGGCTACATTCACATTTCTTATTCCATTGTCGGTGCTTATTTTTCTGAGCACCGTTAATGAGATAAAGATTAGTTACATTCTATTCCTTTACTGTGTCTTGTGATCTTTGTGTAATGGGACAATTGAGTAGTTTTAATGACCAGTAATGGTTGTGCTGGATAGTTTGTTATCTAAATGAAAGCTCAGCGGAGGTCGCACAGAATGGCAAGACTGGGCCTCACAAGGATGAGTAGCTTCGTTTCAATTAGCAGGAAAATTAGTTGTGAAATTGGCTTAAGGTCTTCCTGCGCACGCGGGTAGCTGAGCGTCTGTGGGAGAAACACAGACTCCTATTCCACGGGGAATTCATCCTCAGCGTTCTCACCTTGGCCTCAAGAGTGTCTGCCAGGAGCGCATATCTCAAGCTGCTTAACTTTTGCTTTTATAGGCAGCAGCCCACCCCCCCTCCCCAGATACAGACTCTCCCTCTTACCCGTCTTTGTGCTGCAACTATCCAGCCTCCATGCCTCTGCAGAGACCATGCCACCTGTGCTCTGCTCATGGGCATTCCCCTCTAATAAGGTGCACAGCTCCTCCTGTATCTGTGATCATCGCCATCTCTGGGTGGGCAGAGAGGCAAATGGTAATCCCTTTGAGAAGGATACCTTCCTTTTGCTGCCAGCCTCTGGCTTCAGGTTTGTCCTAGGACTGGCTGTTCTGAGTAGCCTCACTCCCAGGGAAGGAGGTCTTGAGGTCTCCCAGAGAAGGCAAATGTGGTCATGGGCTGCTGCGGAGGAATGTCAAGGATCTGACAGTTGGGGTTGTACCCGGAGCAGCTCTGTGACATGGAGCGTTCTGCAGTGATGGAAGTGTGCCATCACCTGTGTGGCATAACACAGTAGCCACCTGCCCACATGGCTACTGAGCACGTGAACTGTGGCTGGTGGGAATGAGGAGCTGAATTTTAAATTTTATTTACTTTTAATGAATTTAAGTTTAAACAGACACGTGGGCAGTGGCCACCATTTAGGTCAGCGCATAGACTACGGACTGTGCGCATAGACTACGGACTGTGGTTTCTAAGTTTGCATCTGTAGGCGGCAGTCCTAGCGCAGCCTGCTGCCTGGGGGACCCACGGATATATCCTGTGCTCAGGACCTGATGTGTCTGCCTGGCAGGATAAAACACAGTTCTCCAGTAGAGAAGGGGACTGCCGGTACATTCCATCCTTTGTTGTCCCCAGCACATGTCAAGATTCACTGAGACACCTCGACTGGGGTGGCCATGTTTTGTGACATAGCCCAGTGGTATAGCTGTCCCTGGTGGGGAGGTTGCAGGGCTCTTCCACGTGAACACAAGAGAGGGGTGCTGCATGGCGTCCTTCTCCCTGTGCCAGCCATGGATTGAGAGCCCTGGCTGCTGGGAACTGACGTGCAGGAATGAAGCTGTCCTTGCTCTGTCTTTTCCCTCTGTGAGTCATGCTTTTGCTGGCAACCCCGGCAGCTGTATTGGAGTGGGTTACATCTCTTTTTTTTTTTTTTTTTTTTAATTTGCATATGGGCAGGAGGCACCAGGGATCGAACTCCAGACCTCCAGCACGGCAGGTCGGAGCTCTGCCTGCTGAGCCACGGCAGCCGCCCAGGGTTACATCTCTTTAGGTATTTCTCCTTCTAACCAGCACCTACTGTGATGGTTAGGTTCAGGTGTCAAACTGGCCAGGTGATGGTGCCCAATTTGTCTGGTCAGGCAAGCACTGGCCTAACTATAACTGCAAGGATATTTTGTGGCTGGTTAATAAACCGGAAGGCTGGTTTATTAAATCATCAGTCAGTTGATTGCAGCTGTGCCAATTACATCTACACTCAACTAAGGGTGTGTCTCCCAAAAATGAGGTATTCCAATCAGATGGATTTGCTCTAATCAGTTGAAGACTTGTAAGGGAGAAGAGAGAATTGTTTTTTTTGGGGGGGTGCATGGTCCGGGAATCGAACCCGGGTCTCCCACATGGAAGGCGGGCATTCTAACCATTGAACTACCTGTGCACCCAGAAGAGAGAATTTTCACGGCTTCTTCAGCCAGTGAGCCTCTCCTGTGGAGTACGTGGAGACACTTCATCGGAGTTGCCAGCCTCGCGGCCTGCCTTATGGCTTTTGAACTCTTGCATCCCCACGGTTGCATGAGACGCTTTTACAAATTTCGTATTTACAGATATCTTCTGCTGGTTTTGTTACTCTAGAGAACCCTGGCTAATATACTTTCCGACCCTGCAACTCTCCTGGAATACTGACTCAAGTTCTCCATAAAAGGCTCCATATCCTTCAGGTTAAAATGCCTGCTTTGGGAAGAATTTTTTTTTTTTTTACATGGGCAGGCACCGGGAATCAAACCCAGGTCCTCTGGCATGGCAGGCGAGCATTCTTGCCTGCTGAGCCACCATGGCCCACCCTGGGAAGAATTCTTAAAGGTTTCCTAGAGTATTTTGAGGGCTGGAGGCTGGAATTAAGCAACATGAGTGTTGTTTTTTTTTTTTACAAAAAGATTTTAAGCTCACACTCACCCAATCCCATTTCCTATCATTTAGTGAGGGATTTGGAACAGGTATTTAGGTTTTTCCAAAACAATAAACTGTTAGCCCAACAAATATGCCTGGATCCTTTATTTCTACTCGATGGGGGCTTTGCTGAGTGATGTTCTGGATACAGTGATAGGATGTCATTCCTATCTTCAAAGAACTAATAATTTGGAGGGAGAAATATCATATTCCAGTTGTGTTCCAAGGAAACTTGGACCTGTGATGTGCCCTGTGGCAGGGCAGCGTAGTCAAATCCATCGGGGGAAGCTGCATTTGATGCCTCCTCTGGCAGATTTATGGTCCACCTTAATGTGCAAAGTGTCCAAGGAGTCCCATGTAAAGAAATTTGCTTTGTCTAGCCCATCATTTCTTTGGTGTACTTGACCACAGAGCTCTTTGTGTCCCCATAACCCTCTAACATTTGTCTGAGCTGGGTGTTTTGTTGAAGCCACTTTGAGTGGTGCTATGTTGGAACACTGGATAGGGCTATAAGGCAAGGATCAATTATTTTCTCCCAAGGATGAAGGGAAATCATGGAGAAGCCCAAAATGGTACTTAAATACTGTCATTCCTTAACCTCTTATCCTGGTTTATTTTTCCTCATGGCACTAACTGATGAAATGCATTATTAAGTTTTCCTTAATTTTCTGCCTCCCCCAACTAAAATCTAAGCTCCAGGAGAGTGAAAGCCACACACTTTATCCCCCAATGCTGTAGCCTCAGCATCCAATAAAGATAGTCAATAAAGATTTGTTGACTGGGTGCAGAAATGAAGAGAGCATTTCATTTGGGCTTTAAAAGAGAGGTTGGGTTTTGATGGGCAAAAGCAAAGGTGAAGTTCATTCTAGGGGAAAGGAGAGGCCCAGAGAAAGTACAGTGCTTAGAGAGTGGTGCAGAAGCTAGCTTGGCTGGTTTGAAAAAAGGGTGGGAGTCCAGTAGTGGAAGTAGCATTTGAGGCCACAACCTAAAGAGAGAGAACTAGAGCTGGCTTGCTGTACAGGAGCAACTTCTAAGAAGGGTAAGATGTTGGAGATGACTTCATGTCTCCTGACAGTGCTGGGGTCTCTCTTAGGGAAGAGGCAGTGTGGGGAGTGGGCCACTCATATTTGCTGGAATTCTGAACAGGTTACCAGTCCACAGCTGTACCCATTGATATATACACACGTAATATCTATACATGGCATCTGCTTTTGTAAATTTTTATAAGCTCATGCATGTAAAGTGAACTTGCTTGGGTATTATCTACCTGAAAGAAATACACATAGCACACAAAAAAGTACCCAACCAGGGGCTCTCAGTGGCTGCTGTCGTTATCACCAGGTCTCCATGGGACATTTCCCGAGGAGGTGAGTCATCATTCTCGGAAAGGGCATCTGCTGTCAGGCCGCGTTCCCATCCAGCTTTGTCATTCAGAATATAGATGTGCTTTAGAGGCAGAGATAAAACTCAGAAAATGTTTCTTTCAATGCTGTTTTTCTTTCCTCATACGTAAAAGCATCACTTTGTTCCCCAAATGAATGTTAGGCAGCTAATTAGATTCATGTGAAAGGCCCCATGGGAAATGAGGTATTTATAGTTCCCACAGCATGAATCTGACCAGGGAGCTCATAGGTTTTGTTGTTTTTTTTTTTTTAATAAATATTGTTTAAAATAGGTAAAAATGTGTTCCCAAGAGCATCCACCTCCGTCTAGCAGCTCTACGATGGCTGATTTTCCTTCCCTCACCCTCTCTAAGGTCCCAGCATTTGATTCTCCTCACTCCTTCCTAATGATGATGATAACACACCACCAGCAACAGTAAAAACAACATTCTTGAGGGTTCATGTGTCAGGAGCGTGGGGCGCTGTGTTAATTGCTTCACATACCTGGGCTGGTTCACATCTCATTACCACTTTCCGAGGCAGGTACCTTTTTCCTTCCCTGTTGCAGATGAGCATTTTGAAGCAGAGAGCAGATAAACAGCTTATTCAGAGCCATAAAGCAGGTGGAGGTGGAGCTAGGATTTGAATAAAACCCATTTCATTCCAACGTCAATATCATTCTATGATGTTTTCCCTTCCTATCAAACATGGTTTTTATACTTTTCGTATCTATTTTTTAAGTGCCCATGTGATTGCCATGTCTCTCTCCCTCCCTCCCTCCCTCCCTTCCTCCCCCCACCCCCTCCCCTCTCTCTTTCCCTGAAATTTCATTTGTTTGCAGTGTTTACCCTGCTCTGCCTTTGGGGGAAAAAAGCTTTTTTTATAAAATGAGTGATATTTTAGTTTGTTAAATGTTGCCAGAATGCAATACACCAGAAATGAAAAAGGGAATTTATTAAGTCACAAGGTTACAGTTCTAAGTCCATAAAAATATCCAAGTTAAGACATTCAGAGAAAGATAACTCAACTCAAGAAAGGCCGATGTCTGTCACATGGGAAGGCATGTGACCGGCATCTGCTGGTCCTTGTTCCCGTTTTCCATTGCTTCCAGCTTCTGATGCCAGTGGTTTCCTCTTTAAATGTCTGTGGGCATTCACCTAGACCCTCCAGGACAGAATTCCGTTTCTGGTTTGTTTAGTATCTCATAGGAAGGCACACAGTGATGTCTTCTGTACTCTGCGTCTCCAAACGGCTGTGTCTCTGTCAGCTCTGAAGCAACTGTTCTCCAGGCATCTGCATCTCAGGTTTCTCCAAAATGTTTCCCCTTTTAAAGGACTCTAGTAAATCAATAAAGACCCACCTTGAAAGGGTGGAGTCACATCTCCATCTAATCAAAAGTTCACGTCTGCAGTTGAGTGGGTCAGTCACCATGGAAACAATCTAATCAAAGGTTTCCACCCTAAGTAATGGGTCTGGCCCCACAAAATTGGATCAAGATTAAAACATGGCTTTTCTGGGGTACTTAATGATTTAAAACTGGCAGAAATGGAGAATATTAACTGTATAAATTGAAAGAGGGAGAAAATTCTAGCAGGGACTGAGGATTAGGTGGTGAGGTGGTTGCTGCATTTCAATTTATCCTTGAGCTTCCAGGTGGCCAAGGGAAAGAAAATGAGATCCCCTCTTTCTCTCTTATTCCATGTCTACACCCTGCTAAATGTTTCCCACTTATATTTTCCTTGGAGAGTGTCAGCAGACAGTGGGCTCTCCTAGCTACTGGGGGGGACTAAGGTCCCCACCTCTCCCAGGAGACAGAAGAGAAGGTGAGACTAGATCAGCATCTAAGTCTGAACGTTGTCCTAACTCTTGAGGGGGTGGGACATCATGTGTGTTCACACGCACGCGTGTGTGTGTGTTTGTGTGTGCCCAGTCAAGGACACAGAAAAAGCACTACAGAGATGGAGCTCCATTCCTGATAGAAATATTGTATCCTGGTAGAATCTGGTTTAAACAACTATGAAGTCCACAGAAAGGCAACATGGAACTAGAGAGAGCTTTGAAGAAATGGGAGGGAATTGGCCTTGTCACTGAGGATTGTATGTTGGTTAAGTCTGACTGCTCTGAAGTCAGATGGAACTGAGTTCAAATCCTGCCTCACACCATGGGTAGAGACCTAAACTGGCTAAATGAGTAATGAACTCTACCTCATAGGGTTAGCTCAGTACCGATGGAGATGAGCCTGTATTATCTTTACTGATGTAAAACAGGATAGCCCCTGCCTGGCACACAAGAAGCCCTCTGTGAATGGCGAGATCACATGTGCTGGTTTACAGAGCTCTCATTCACCTGTTTCTTGCTCTGTTTTATACTTTATAATGACGATTGGGATTCAGACAGCAAATTTTAACTACACGTGGAAACATTACCATTGTTCACCGAGTTCTAGATCTCTTTTTCTTCTTGAACGTACAGGAGACTACTATTTCCAGCTTCCCTTGCAGCTAAGTAGGGTCGTGAGAGTCATTCTGGCCAATGAAATGTGAGTGAAGCAACCTGGGTCATTTCTGGTCTGAGAGAGTGAAGACTCCTCTGCAGAAATCCCTAGCTCTTAGCTTGCAACAGTAGCCTGGAGCCACAGGTGGAGGTAGCCGTGTCTCAGGATAGTAGAGCTCCGTTAGCCTGGGCTCTGAGTGACTCAGTGGAGAACAGGACGTCACACACCCCCTCCCAGCCACCACCATATGAGAAGAGCATGAAGTAGAAAAACCACTGAAAATTTCTGTTTATTTACTGCACAGTCCGTGCTATCTTGACTAATACAACACTACAGGAAACAAATTCCCAGGGTCCGAAGACAAATTTGATACAGAGGAAACAAAAAAATCTATTAGCACTATACTCCACCACTATTGCGTTCATCTTTGAGAAATTATAACGTTCCAGCTAACAAGCACTGAGATAATGCTATAGTCAAGGAGTGAGATTTTTCTCTCCAATGCTATTTTCAGCAATTTTAATTTCTATTTTGTTTTTGTTGTGGTGGTTACATTTCGGTGTTGGAAGTATTCATTATAGTCAAATGTGTATCCCTCCACAAATCTGGCAGGTAGTACCAAGCTCACTTATGCCAGAAAACTTTGAGTTACGTCATTCAGACTAAAGGTGAATCTGGGGCCCGGCCTTGAGTTTTGAGAATGCTGTGATACAACTTGCCGTCTTTGAGAAGTTGAGAAATGATTTGTCAGGGAGGGTTCTGCATTGGTCTCCATACATGTAGCAGGTACTTCAGGGCTTCTTCCCTCACCTGGGAGGAGGACAGCACATCCTGCAGAAAATATTATAAATGAAGGGAAGGAGGGTACAGAAGAATACACCGCAGACTGGAGCAGTGGTTCTCGGACCTCAGCAGGCATCACAATCACCTGGGAATCTTGTTAGACCACAGGCCCCTTGGCCCCACCCCTGAGTATCTGATTCAGTATGTCTGGGGCGCATTGTGAGAATCTACATTTCTAACAGGTTACCAGGTGCTGCTGCTTATCTGTTTATCCAAGTGTGGTCTAAGGACCAACAGAGTCTCCATCACCTGGGAGTTTGTTAGGTATGCAGAATCTCAAGCCCCTCTTTGGAGCTACTGAATTGACCTGAATTTTACCAAGATTCCCAGGTAAGTTCTATTCACAGTAAAGTCTGAGACATTGCATTGAAGGAGAGAGGAGTTTTCCAGCACAACATGATCTTTTGAGAACACAGCGTTATCAGCAGTGATTGCATCTCTAGTGCTTACCAAACACCGGGTTAGCCATTATCTATTTCTATTTTGTGCCTGATCATATTGAGCGGGGTTTCATGCTCCTGATCTCCAGGTGGAAGTAAACTTTCCTGAGCTGAATGCTCACTGTAAGTTATTTATTGGTACCACATTGCGCTAGAGTCCATGGTGCCTCCACAGTGTATTGTATAGTGTAGTGAGTGCATGCTTTGAATGTCAATCCTGGAGCCACTACTTCATAGTTTTGTGACGTTGGACAAGACACTCTCCCTATGCTTCATTTTATAATGAACCTAGTAATAGGATCTATGTTAATGTAGACGTGATTCTTAGAACAATTTTTTATATACAGCAAGTAATTCCTTAAATGATAGTCATTATCATGCTCTCCTCAAGTTTCAGTTTATGTCATGATGTCTTAAATACCTGTGTGAACAAACTGTGAGCCATGTCCATGGCTTTTGTGAATAAATGCTTCATTCTTCTCTGTATTTTGATGACACTATGACAAGTCCTTTCATATACTAGGTGCTCAGTAAGTGTGAGCTGAATGAGTAACTGGCTGAATGAATGACCATGCAAGTGTGTGTGTTGTCTGTGTGATCATTTTGCCCATCAGGCTGGGGCAATGGGTTTTTCTGTACTAAGATTCAGTGTAGTCAACCAGGAAATGCTGTCCTCAATCCCCCTACTCTTCAACACTAACTCACCCTCAGAGAAAGGCAAAGTCAAGACCCTTCCCAAACCTCAGTGGCACATCAGGGTCAGAAGACATATCCAGGGTCCTCCAGACAAGACAGCCAGGGAAACAGCCAGACACAAAGGCTAAGGGGAGCTGAGGCCAAAGCCTTGCCTGCGGTTAGCTTCCTCATGCTCTCTTCCAGGGGAGGGTAGATTAGGGTTGGCAGGTCCTGAAATTCACATACCCACATATCCTTCCATGTCTCCTCCCATCCCTTTTTCTTTCTACTATCACCACCTCCACTTCTAACATTCTGGTTAAATGTCAGTGAAGGGAAAGAGAAAACTCAAGGGAAAGTCATAGCTCACTGTGGTCTGCCATGCCATCACAGACTGTCAGACTGTCACTTTATTTGACTCCAGATTCTGTGCTCCATGAGGGCAGGCACTGTGCCTATATTACATTCCAGTATCCCCCATGCCCTAGCTCAGTGTGTGACCCTTAAGTGGTTCCTGACCAATGAGATGACACAGGAGGATGGAGGCAACAAAGTAGTGTGGTGTTTAGATTGAGGGAACCCAGAGATCCAGTCCCAGCTCTGCCACTTCCTGGCTGTGTGTCCTTGAGCAGACTACTTA
>PVIY010039868.1:0-22797 GCA_004026745.1 Myrmecophaga tridactyla
AAGGAAATTAAAGATGAAAATTTCACTCTATTCTACAACCATAATATAACTGATATTTCTGTTCCCTTCCTATTTTTATCCCTATATAGCCATATTTTTATATAATTGTAATCCTTTATGTAATGTTTAAATTATTTTTATTTAATACTGTCTGGGGAATTTTGTTTTCTATGTTGTAATAGCCTTCATGTTTTTCATCATCATCTAGTGAGTTGGCCATAATTTACTTAACTTAACCAACAACAGAAGACTTATTTCTATTTATTTCATGTTAGAAATAACATTGTAAAGTCTTGAATATTCAAAATCATTTATATAACTTTTGCCTTCCATGACACTCAGTTCAAGACGAAGCCTAAGGGGAAGGCCAGAGATCTAACTGTACCTGAACTGCAAGTTACTTCCCCACTAGAATGTGACATTTGACTTTCTAGGTTCATATGTACTAGAGCAGCAGCAATCAACTGTGGTGTCCTTAATACATGCGAGTTATGTTGAATGTATTTTTTTTTATGTAAGTATAGCATTTTAAAAATGATTTACTTAAAAAAATAGATGAATCATAGCAGATTCAAGTGTCATAATAATGCACACACTGATTAGCTTTCTTTAAGTATATCTTTTCCAAAGATTGTATGTGTATTAATCTGTAATTTAAAAATCTTATAAAGGAAACAATTTAGGTGACAGGAAGAATAAAGGCTATAATTGGTCTATATTAGCACATCTCCCTTTTTCAAAGTATCCATATTTTCTTTCATTCTAAAACATGAAAGTTCCTCTTTTTAAAATTATGAAGTATTTCAAACAGAAAAGTACAGAAAATATCATATGCCATTGTCAATGTCCCCACCAAAGATTTAGCAATATTATTATTTTTCCATACTTTCTTTAGATACTCTTCTTTCAAGAACTACACCATTACAGGTACCTCATTGTACTCTGTCCTGGTCTTAATTTCCTTCCCATCCTCTGAAGTTGGTACATATTTTTCCAGTCTATGTTAAAACAAGAACACTCAAATGTAGCTGGCCATAAATGATTTGTAATATATTGTGTGTCTTTTGCATTTACATAAATAGTTTACTGTACTTACTCATCTGCAACTTTTTAAAAAATCAATACTGTTTTTGACATATATCCATATTGATAAATTTAGATAAAGTTGGTTATTTTTTATTGCTGTATATTATTCCATTGCATGATTATACTACCCCACTGTTGTTGGGCATTTATATTGTTTCAAGTATTTCGCTTACCATGTACCATGCTAAACTCGTGCAAGTGTGTGAATTTGTCTGGAGTATATACCTAGAAGGGGAATCACTAGATCAAAGTGTATGTGCACTTTTTCAATTTACTAAATTTTGCCAAATTGCTCTCCAAAGTGGTCATACCCATATATACTTCCACCATCGGTGTTCAAATCCTAGTTCCAACCTTTCCAAGGTTAGGGTACTTAACCTTCTGGGCCAATTTCCCATCTTTTAAGTGGGGACAATGATAGTATTTACTTCATAGGGTTACTGTGAGGATTAGATGAGTTAATATATAAAGACTTAGAATAGTACCTGGTAAGTAGCTTTTAAGTGTTAGCTTTATCATTGGTAAGTGGGAGAAGACTGGGTGGGGTGACAAAAGAGCCTATCTGTAGCTATCTTTATTGTAGTCCTAGTGAGCCATCTGTAATGGTGTATCTCAATAGTTGTGGTAATTGCAGGTTAAGAACTTGTAAATTGTGAATTGTAGTTGCTTCCATTTAAAAATTATTTTTTATTATAAAAATAATGCATGCTCACTACAAAAATATGTCAAACAATACCGAAGTATATAAACTAGAAAATGAAATTATTAACACCACGTTAACTTCAACACTCCCCCTGTCAGGACTTGTCATACTAGATATTAACATGTACAATAAATCTAATTGAAGTAGTGAGGAAGTGGTATAGGAAGAGTCTAGGAGATCAGTAGAGCAGAACAGAGACTGTAGAAACAGATCAAGGCTTATTTATGTAAATTTAAAATATGATAAGTTAGCATTTCAGTGGAAGAAGGATAGAGATTATTCAATAAGTAGTATTGGGACAACTGGCTGTCATTTTAGAAGTAAAGTTAGAGCCCTATGTTTATGTAGGCACAAATTTCAGATGGATCAAAGATATACTTTTAAACTGTAAGAGTATGGAAGAAAACTTAAGTGAATATTTTTATGATTTGGAGGCAGAATAGAACTTATAAGTATGACTGAAAAACAAAAGCCATAAAGTAGTTTATTAATAGAATTGACTATGTTAAAATGTTGAATTTCTGTTTGGGGAAAATATTAAGACCCCAGACTGGAAGAAAATGTTTGTCACACATATTAACAGGTGGTTAATGTGCATAATGTATAAAGAATTACTAAGAAAATGGACAAGGGCTATGAATATGCACTTCTTTGGGGAATCTGCACAAATGGCCAATAAACACATGAAAAGATGCTCAGTTTCACCAATAAACACAAATGTGATCATTTTTCACCTAACAGATTAGTAAAAATGAAAGATTGCTAACATTTATATTTGGTGAGATGTGGGGAATGAAATATTCCTACATGAAAGGGTATGATGTTACAATAAGTTGGAACAATACTTGTTGGAATTTAGTTTGGTGTTATCTGATGAAAAATTAAATCCTTATACCCTATGACTAGCAGCCCCCACTTCAAGGATTTTGTCCTACAGACATTCTGGCACCAGTTTTCAAACAGATATGCACTGTTTAGAGTAGCGAACACTTGGAAGCAGCTGAAGGTGGGCAGTAGAGGAAAGGTTAAATGATTATGGAGTATACATGTAGTAGAATATTACATATCTGTGAAAATATATGAGCTACATCTATATGTAGATGTTTTATAAAGTAAAATGAATCAAGTTGTAGACCAATGTCATGTGAGCCACTTAATAAAATGTCCATACCCTGGATAAAAGTATCAGACACAAGGTTTTCAAATCACAGTCACATTGCAAAAGCTAATATTTGTGCACTTATGTTATGTAGCATAGGGAAATCTTGGGACAGGTGTGCAATAGAGAGGATTACCAGTGGTCACTTCTGAGATGCTGGAGTGGCTGGGGTGTTGTGGAGATGACTCTTTAATTCATGTTTTTCTTTGTTGTTGAATTTGCTGCTATAAGTATGAATTAATAAAAATTCATAATAAAAAACAGTAGTAAAGTTAATTTCTCATTTCTTGGACCTAATCCCTAGAAGTAACCCTTCAAGACATTTTATTGTGTGTATGTCTCCATTTTTAACATAAAGGGATTCATACTATAAATATTGATTGGAAAAAATATTGATCTGTACCTTACTTCCCCCTGAATTAGCATATCCTAAGCATTTTTTCATGATTGTACTTATAGATCCACCTTATTTTTTAAAACGGTTGTATAGTATCCTGTTATGTGGAATCCCCTATTGACAAACATTTAGACTGTTTTGAGATATTACTTATTAAAAAAATTATCCATGAATAGTTTTTTAATAATGAATGCAAAGCTAGAATAGAAAATATGAGTAGTGAAGTTACAGCTATATTGCACGTAATTGAGAATGATGTGAATATTTCTTCGTGATGGTGTTATACAACATTTACAAATACAAAAATATAAAGCTAACAGAGTAATGATTCAGTTTCTAGTGATACTTTTCAAATAAATATGTTGAATTTGTAAATTTCGTGCATAATTCTTTCTTTTTAAATATTTTTATTGACAAATCTTCACACAAATACAGTCCATACATGGTATACAATCAGTGGTTCTTAATATCATCACATAGTTGTGTATTCATCATCATGATCATTTTTAGAACATATGTATCACTCCAGAAAAAGAAATAGAAAGAAAAAAGAAAAAACATGCATCCCATCCCCTTATACCTCCCTCTCATTGGCCTCTAGTATTTCAATCTATCCAATTTATTTTACCCCTTATCCCCCTATTATTTATTTATTTGTTATCCATATTTTTTTACTCATCTGTCCATACCCTGAATTAAAGGAGCATCAGACACAAGGTTTTCAAATCACACATTCACATTGCAAAAGCTAAATCTTTATACTATTGTCTTCAAGAATCAAGGCTACCGGAATACAGCTTAGAAGTTTCAGGTACTTCCCTCCAGCCACTCCAATACACCATAAACTAAAAAGGGATATCTATATAATGCATAAGAATAACCTTCAGGATAACCTCTTAACTCTGTTTGAAATCTCTCAGCCACTCAAACTTTATTTTGTCTCATTTCTCTCTTCCCCCTTTTGACCAAGAAGACGTTCTCAATCCCATGAAGCTGGGTCCCAGCAAATCCCAGGAATTCTGTTCCACATTGCCAGGGAGATTTACACCCCTCAGAGTCATGTCCCACGTAAGGGGGTGGGCAATGAGTTCACCTGCCGATTTGGCTTAGAGAGAGAGAGGCCACATCTGAGTAACAATAGAGGTTCTCTGAGGGTGACTGTTAGGCCTAGTTTTAAGTAGGCTTAGCCTATCCTTTACAGAAATAAGTTTCATAGGAGTGGACCCCAAGATCGAGGGATCAGCCTATTGATTTGCTTGTCCCCACTGCTTGTGAGAATATCAGAAATTCTTTAAATGGGGAGGTTGAATATTTCTTCCCTTCTTCCCAGTTACTCAATGAGACTGCAAATACTTCTTTATTCACTGCCCAAATTACTCTGGGATATATCAGGACATCACACTAACCTGGACAAACCAACAAGATCTCACGTCCTATTCAAGATTCCATGTACTTATGCTGTTCAACTAAACTAACCATACAAGTTAAGTTAGGTAATATGTTACCCAAAATGTAAATTTTGCAGCAAATAAACATCTCTCCCTTTGGTCTCACATAGAAGTTGAAAACTTTCAAAATATGGGCGATATCATCCTTTCCCCTTTATTCTGATCTATCCCAGTCCTGTCCAGATCAGCTTCATTCATATCTCTAGTTGTAGTCTGATCCCTTTTTCAACTTTTTAAACAGTTCCTGTATGGGGTACTGCTTACTTTCATAGCTTCAGAGCTCTAACTCTGAGTCTCGGGTGTCACATAAATACCGGAAGTTTCTGGGAATGACCAGGTTATATACAAACAGCTCAGTATCTCAGAATTTAAAAATAAAAGTTACAATTCCTGAATATATGTGACAGCTGTAAGAGCTTACAATCTAGGACCCTCTAAAATAGACCCCAACCTGATAACCCATGCTCTGGACTTCAGTTCACTGAGTTTTTATATTATAATTAGTTCATATGAGTGAAGCGTGATAATATTTGCCCTTTTGTTTATGACATTTCATTCAACATATGGTCCTTAAGATTCATTCACCTAATTGCATGCCTTACAATTTCATTCTTTCTTGCAGCAGTAGTCCCTTGTATGTATATATCACAGTTCCCTTTTCCATTCTTCGGTTGTTGTACTCTTAGGCCACCTCGATTCATTGTAAATCCCAGATATTGCTGCCATAAACACCAGTGTGTGCATGATTCAATAAAATTACAAAAATAACAATTATGCTTATTTTTCAAAAGCAAATATTTTATTGCTTTTTTTGTTGAGAGATGGTCTGGAAAAAGTGAAGACTTATTTTCTTTCTTTCTTTTTAAATTAATTTTTTAATTTTTTTAAAAATATAACAACTAACGCAAAAATTCTTAACTTTTGATCATTCCATTCTATGTATATAATCAGTACAATATAATCACATAGTTGCATATTCATCATCATGATCATTTCTTAGAACATTTGCATCATTTCAGAAAAAGAAATAGAAAAACAAAAAAATTCATACATACCATACCCCTTACCCCTCCCTTTCATTGATCACTAGCATTTCAATCTAAATTTATTTTAACATTTGTTCCCCCTATTATTTATTTTTATTCCATATGTTTTACTCCTCTGTTGATAAGGTAGATAAAGGGAGCATCAGACACAAGGTTTTCACAATCACACAGTCACATTGTGAAAGCTATATCATTATATACTCATCTTCAAGAAACATGGCTATTGGAACACAGCTCTACATTTTCAGGCAGTTCCCTACAGCCTGTCCATTACATCTTGACTAACAAGGTGATATCCATTGAATGTGTAAGAATAACCTCTACGATAACCTCTCAACTCTGTTTGGAATCTCTAAGCCATTGACACTTTATTTTGTCTCATTTCCCTCTTCCCCCTTTGCGTCCAGAAGGATTTCTCAATCCCTTGATGCCGAGTCTCAGCTCATTCTAGGATTTCTGTCCCACGTTGCCATGGAGGTCCATACCCCTGGTCGTCATGTCCCACGTAGACAGGGGGAGGGCAGTGAGTTTGCTTGTTGTGTTGGCTGGGGAGAGAGAGGCCACATCTGAGCAACAAAAGAGGTTCTCTTGGGGGTGACTCTTAGGCCTAATTTTAAGTAGGCTTGACCTATCCTTTGTGGGGTTAAGTTTCATAGGAATGAACCGCAAGAGTGGGGCTCAGCCTATAGCTTTGGTTGTCCACACTGCTTGTGAGAATATCAAGAATTCAACTTGGGGAAGTTGAATTTTCCCCTTTTCTCACCATTTCCCGAAGGGGACTTTGCAAATACTTTTTTATTCACTGTTCAAATCACTCTGGGATTTATTGGGGCATCACTCTGGACAAACCAACAAAACTTCATGCCCTACTCAAGGTTCCATGTACTTAAGGTGTTCAATTAAGCTGTCTACGTAAGTTATATTAGGAAATGCACTAGTCAAAATATAAATTTTGTACCAAATAAACATTTTTTGTTTTAGTCTCACATTAAGTTAACATTTTAAAATATTAATTACCATCTATTTTCAACACCCTGCAGTAATGACATTCCTTTGTTCTTCGTCATGCAAAAACATTTTTTAAATTTGTACATTTAGTCACTATCATTATACACTCTAGGCATTTCTGGATTATACCATCTCAGTCTGTATCGTCTTTCTTTCTGATTTCATTTGTGCCTCCAGCCCTCCTCCCTCTGTCATTCTCACATTCAGCTTCATTCAGTGTTTTAACATAATTGTATTACAGTCAGGTAGTATTGTGCTGTTCATTTCTGAGCTTTTACGTTCAGTCCTGTTGCACAATCTGTATCCCTTCAGCTCCAGTTACCCAATATCTTACCCTATTTCTGCCTCCTGATGGTCTCTGTTACCAACGAAATATTCCAAGTTTATTCACTAATGTCAGTTCATATCAGTGAGACCATAAAGTATTTGTCCTTTCGTTTCTGGCTAATCTCACTCAGCATAATGTTCTTAAGGTCCATCCATGTTGTTACATACTTCATAACTTTATTCTGTCTTACAACTCCATAATATTCCATCATATGTATATACCACAGTTTGTTTAGCCACTCGGTGAAGACTTATTTTCAAAGGTAAAATTTATTATATACTAGCCAGATTTATTTTTCCTTGTAAAATGGTAGTTTTGAGGTCTTTAAATGACTACTTTTATTACTCGCGTGCTTGTAAAAGGTTTTTATGAATATCATGCTTCAGAAATCTCCAGTTTTGTTTCTCTACTTCCCCCCAAATTTTGTCCTCTCTTGCCACCCACCCCCCATCCTATGCTCTCTTCGTTCCTTCCTAGCCTCTCCAAGATTCTCCTTCTCTTGAGTCCTTCCTCTTATAGCTCCTGTGATGCCTCTCAGTTTCGTAAGGGCTAAAGTCTTTCACTGAGAATGGGACCTGTTTATTGAAGTAGACATGGCGAAATAGCACTTCTGTTTTTGTATTTGGAGATTGGACCTTAATTTGGGGATTTTTTAAAAAGCTTTTTTCATAGCCCTTAAAGTAAGTTTCTGAACCTATGGTTTTGAGAAGTTAGTATGAAGGGAAAAGAAAGAACTTAATGTGAAAGATACTAAGTTATACAGGTTAAGATGTTTAATATAAACTCAAAACCAATGGACCAGTTTCAATTGCCTTATATTTTATTATTGGTGTAAAATGAAGCAATCACCATTACATGTGTGTGATCCCTCCCTATTTCCTTCAAGATAGCTGTGCTAATACTTCGCTTCTTCCTTTCCCTTTCTCTTTGAGGACTCAAACAGAATTTAAACATTCGTAACTCAGTTTTTACTTCCAGAGTTGGTAGCCACAACTATCAGCAGATAATAAGGTCCCTACCATGATCTGGGGCTTAGATTTAAACTTTCTTCTTCAGTCCTTATTCCGGAAGGCTTTATATCTTGTGGAGCAAAGGGTTTTGTTGGTGAATCTGTACTTTTTCTTTGTTTCTCTGCCTGTCTCCTAGTTCAATAATTGATATAATACAGAACCATATATATTGTTACAGGTTGCTGTTTATAGGAATGGTTTTATAACATGACTAATTACATTGTGTGAATTTTCAGGCCAGATCTTTTCCTCATGATCTTGGGAAGGTAGAGCACCTTTGTGAGACTTGGTGGTTGTCCAGTACCACCAAGGTACTTGTTAGAGGGAGTATTTCCTCTGAGGAAGAATAGTCCCTAGTCTATTTGCTTCCCAGAAGGTAGGAAACTTTAAAATAAATTATGTGGCTGAGCTTGTTATAGCCACCTCTTGATAGTCATTTTTCAATGTAATGTAGGTGAACAGTAGCATGAATCATTCAAAAAATCATTTATACTTTGTGACACAGAAGTTCCTAAACATTTATGCTGCCCAGGCTTGAACTCCTCTTGTTTGTGGCTTTTGAGATGCAGTAGATATATTTTGCTAATGATGCCTTTCTTAAGCTAATATTACAATAGAAGTATTGTGTCCCGACTTCTTCACTTACTAGTTGTTTGACCTTGGAAAAGTTATTTAGCATCTCACAGCCTCAGTTTCCTTAACTATAGAGTGAAGATCAAAATACCTTTTGGACTTGTTGTAAGTAATTAAGGAATATAAGGCATTTCAGATTCAATAAATACTTCGTTTTGTCTTTTCCTTTTTATATTACATAAGAGAATCACAGACTTGAGTGGTAAAGTGATATGTCCTGAAATGACCTACTGTCATTTATTCTAGATCATATTTCCTACCACTCAGAATATATCTAGGATTGATGAATCGTGGTAGGCTTAGTACACAGAGGAGATCATTTGCATGTTGACAAATGAGATAGGCACACAGTAATTTTTTTGAATCATAATTTGAAATCCAATTTATGTTCACTCTCTGGGCCAGCTAAGAGAGTGTTCCATAAATATCCCTGATTTGCTTATCCTTCACTGACAGTAAGGAGAACTCTAGCATTATATTTTGGAAAGCTTTCACATAGCACTCTACATTAAATTAAATTAGATGTGTAGAGAGCCCTTTATAAACTGTGAAATAATGTATAAATACAACTTATTAAAAAAAATATTTTGGTTGGTTACTTAGTGAAACTGCCAGAATTTTAGAGGTGAAGAAACAGGCCCCAATGCATTTAGGTGGCAAGCACAGTCTGATATGCATCAGAATTCAGTGAATTTTTCTCTTCTTATCCATTGTTCAGGTCTTTTAGTTAGTTCCATTTAGGCTGGACCTGCCCATTTCCAGGAGCCTTTCCAGTGAGCACTGAGATTCCTTTGGGCCTAGAGGATTTGTGCAGAAGCCCTTTACTGTCTAGTATTTCTTTCTTTGAACATGTATGCCTGCATTAGGGTGTCTAAGACAGAACTCTAAGCTGATCTCAACATAAAAAGCTGTTGTTTTGTCAACTTTAAGCCCTTTTGGGTAAGCAGTGTGGGTAAGGAAAGATCATTTAGAGGATTGATAGAGATTGGCTAGAGGAATTCATCAATGACAGAGACTGGTATTCCTATTCATAGTCATTAACAGGGAGTATAGACCTTTTTTCCATTTTTAAAAATACGCAAATAGGCTGTGTTCTGCAGTTTGAAAAACACTAGACTAGATAAAATAATGTGAGGGTGGGAGGGGTATCCAGAGGGAAGCCATAGTGTTTGTTAAAGAACGATAGAGACTACTACTTTTTTCAACAAAGCCTAACTTTAGGCTTTGTTAAAAAAAATTAAGTTCTGTGTGTTATAAAAATAATTCAAGGGAAACTCATACAAATTAATGTAAATAGGCTATATAACTTTGAAGCATGGAAAAATAAAGGAAATAAAGAAAAATCCCATTGATCCAAAATATGCAGAAAATGATAAAAGATACATACAACATGACAAATAAGAACACCAAATAAGATAGTAGAATTAAGTCCAATTGTATCTGTAGTCACAATAAATGTAAAAGGTTAAACTGAACTACTAAACTCATTCAAATTGGATTTAAAAATTTTCAGCTAAGTTAATTACAAAAACTACACTTAAAATGACTCAGAAAAATCTGCATTGCCAGCTTTACAGTTTAAACTTGTAATTCGAATAAATATTTAATGTTTAAATTGATCTTATATAATCAGATGCCCCTTTTAGTATTATTTTAGAAGCGTTGAGGGTGTTTTGCCTAAAGTACAATTTATTGGGAGAAAACTAGATTTTACTTTTATGAAACTTTTAAGTCTTTCATGAGACATATATTTTTCTTGAATTAAGTTTTGTGTTTCTAGAACAAATAGGCTATCTAAAAAGTGTTTGAGTTACTTAAAAGAGGCTTCCTTATCCCTTGGCCTAATTATGGGGGGGGGGTGGTTCCTATTATCAAGCACAGGTGCGCTGAATCTTCAAGGGTCTGCCTTCATGAGAGAAAAAGCACCACATCTGTGCAAGTTTCTGAACACTTCCTGCTTTCAGGCACCAGAGTCGCCTAAACCAGTCAACTTCTTGCCAAAGGAAAACCACTGCTGGGAAGACGATGCTTCCTGGAAGTTGTGGTCTCCTGGAACAAATGGGCAGAGGCCTTTACATGGGCGTTTCTGGGGATGAAGCCACAAGCACATGCGCAGTACATGGGGCCACTATATAATGAAATTGATTGTGGACATTTTATAGGAATTTTATGCAGATGTTGGTCCTCAAAAGCTACAAACCAAAATAAAATGTGTTAGGGGAAAATGACATAGAAAGGTTGAAAACACAGGGATGGAAAAAAGATACACTAGGCAGATATCAAACAAAATAAAACTGGTTAGGCAACATTAATGTCAGATAAAATATGGTTTTAGGCAATTTAGTATTAAAAGTGACAGACATTTCACACCAAAAAAAGGGAAATATCTACCAAGAGACTATGAACTCTGCCCCTAACAACATAGTCTCGAAATACATAAAGCAAAAAGCAATGGAATTATAAGGAGAAATTGACAGTCCATACTAATAATGGGGAACTTTTTTTAACACCTTTGTCAGAAATTGAGCACAATAGATTTAAAAATGAAAAAGGATATGAAAGATTTAAGATCTAAATGAGGTGGCTAGAAATGTTAATTCTAAATTCTTAGTGACAAACATGGCATTTTTATTCCAGAAAGATGTATTTTTGTTTCATTTCCCAAATTTCTAAAGTAAAAAATATTTAAAGGTGCATTCTTCATTTAATAAGAAGATCCTTAAAATCACTTCCAAAAGAGTAGAAAGTCAACAAATGTGCAAGAGCACAAGAAGAAAATTCCATCTCTTGATGGCTACCAGAAGACTTTCATTTGGCTGTCAATGTGATATTGATGACAATACTTAAATCTGAAAGTATTTGCAATTTCTATTACAATTTCAAAACCAAGGCTTGATAACAATGCTCAAGAATTTTTCTATCACCATTTATAATCTCAAGAGAGTGATACCCCTGGAATCATAACAGTAAATACAGCAAGTACTCTTAGTCTGCTCAGAATGCCTTTCTGTGCCTTCTAGAACTGAGTTATTATACTTGAAATCACTATTTGGAGCTCACATTTAAAAATTTTTATAAGGTGTATATGACTTAAAAATAAGCATGTCATACCCATACACTTCCCAAACAAAGAAAGAAAGAAACAAATAAAAACTCAACAAATGGGGCTGCAATAATGGGATATTCACATGGAAAAAGAATGAAATGTGACCCCGCCATACAGCATAGAAAAAAAAATAAGCATGTCATAGCTAACACATTCAGATAAATATTGTCCTTCAGGGTTATTCTTGGGAAGGTGCTTCACTTATACCCAAGAGAGTAAAACTACTCAAAAATACTGTATTTCATCAATTATAAGAGGTACATTTTTTAATATGTTAAGATTTCTGAAATTGAAATGAATCTTAACAGTTGACAGTATCTTAGGATCATTTTTGGCCAGGTGGCAGTTGTAACATAATAGCTGTTCTTGTGTGCAGGTAATAACCAGAATCTCTGTAATCAAAATCAATGACTTTTTTTTAACTGCAAATTTAATATTTTATTTGAACCCATACGATTCAAGGCCTGAGGCTGCTAGTAAACAGTTGATCCAAACAACTGTGTGATTCTTCCAGAATGTTTGTTTCTGGAAGAGGAGATGTGACACATGCTCATCTGGGTCAGATCCAACCAGTAATAAGAGTTTAACTAAAATAGCTGACAACATGGTGAAGGGAAAGTACAGAATTGCAGAACCATGTGAACCCCCTGGGACCTAAAATATCGGAGGATCCCACATCTCTTTCCGGCTCTTACTCCATGAACTCCACCTGGCATTCATAGACAAAATCGAAAAAAGCCCTATGAAGTGTCCACTGTGCTGCAGACCTCTGGGAGGGGAACAGCAGCCATGCAGGCAGGACAAAATCCACTGGCATCTGTCTCCTCTATCTTAATAAGGGAAGGGAATTAACATTGTTCAGTTTAGAATGTTTGGTGAACATTCATTTTAGCTGGGAGAAGGGAACAGGGGATGAAAAACCCTACTGTTGGGGAGGAGCAGGATTATGTACACACTGCAAACTGCCCCTAAGAGTGGAACAGAGAGAACTGAGATCACACCTCGAGACCCAGGAACAGGGTGTATGCCTTAGTCAAAACGATAAAAAGTTCAGCCACAACCATTACCACCTCCCACTGTCAAGTTGAAAAGCATCAAATAGCAAGTAACAGTGAAATGTTGCTGGGAGAAGGACAAGAGAGGTATGAGAACATGCAACAAGACTTGGGCATTCCGCAACAGGAAGACCTAAAGCTCAAAATTAAACCAACATTGCTCTGTAAACCACCACCCCTGCCCCCAAACTAGGCACAAGCTGTATCTTTGGGAATATAAAGGGTAAGCACAGCAACAACAAATCACAAACCTAGCCCAATTCCTAACTAGATTAATGCAAGCTACCACGATAAAGACCTAACAAAAGGAAAGGTGTACTTATTTGCAGGCAAAAAAATTATCTGTTTTAGTCCCTTCTGTCCTATACATGTCCAACTTTCAACAACAAAAAATTATGAGGCGTACAAACAGTCAAGAAAAACTGCCCAATCTCAACAGACAGATAAATCATCAGAACCTTACTTACATATGATACAAATAAAAATCAATGGTTTTTGATAGACAGGGGAGGAAGTGGTGAATCAGAGTTACTGATGTTCCTAAAGTGGGAGTCAAAAGTTGGCTAGCCATATATGTTTGCAAAGCTGGCTTAAGGCACAGCAAAAATAACTTTTAGCTCTCTTATGAATTCTTTTAAGAAATGCCCTAATGGCACAGAAGATGTCAAGACATTTTAGTTTAAAATTGGATTCTGAATGTGAAGTTTAAAGATACTTTGTTAGGTTCTTTTTTCTCAATGCATGCATTTTTTATTAAAAATCTATGTCTGTGTTAAAAAGAGATCTTTCAAAAAGTATAAAATACAAATTTTCAGTGTTAAGAAATTGTGACAGGTAGATGTTTTTTTTTCCCTGCCCTAGTGGTGCATAAAGTAATGGGGCTCTTAGCGTTGATGAATTTTTTTTTTTGAAATGGTTTATTAGAATTGCCTTTCAGAGCTAGTGTGTCAAAATTAATTTTTTATTACATTTCTTTTTATTAAGCTTAGCTGGAATAGAATTAAATTAGTTTAAAATATTTTACCCTACCACTTGGAAGATATTATTCCATTGTTTTCTAACATTTATTGTTGCTAACGAAAAGCATGCTGACAATCTTACTGTTACTCCTTTCTAGGTAAATGCTTGTAGGTTTCACAATTTAATCTCTATAAATAATATTCTAGAGTTTCAATATATTGTATGAAAGGAGTGTGTGTTATGAATATTGGTGGGGAGGGATTGCCTGCTTCACTTCATGGTCCTTATAATCTGAGAACTCATTTTTCTTCGGTCTAGTAAACTCATTAATTCTGTGAATATTATTCCCTTCTAGCATTCTTTTTGGATGTATATTGGAGCTTCTTTTTTGTTTTCTCTTTACCTCTTAATTTATCTCTTTTTTCCCGTCACTTTATCTGTCTGTGTTCTGGGAGATTTCTTCTGTTCTGTCTTCTAATTCACTGATTTTTTTTTTCTCGACAACTGTGCCTAGTCTATTTAAACCTATCTTTTGAGCCTTTTTATTTCTAATACTGATATCCATTTTCTTGGATTTCTTCATTCTTTTTCACATTCACTTGTTCATTTTATGGATGCTATCCTTTCTTGATCTCCTTGAAATATTAAATCTAAATTTTAATATGCCATTCAGATTGCTTTATTATCTGTAATTCTTTGGATGAGAATTCTCTCATTTTTTTGAGTCTGTTGACAGCCCTTTATGGTATTGAACTTAATTAGATGTTTTTTTAATTCTTATCTTTGAATTAGTCCTCTGGGGACTGTTTTTGATCATGTGTAATCTAGGAAGTTACTTCCTCTTCAGTACTGTCATAATTGCCTCTGCCTGAACCCTAAAGGTTTCATCAATTCCTGACCTATTTTATGTAAGCATCATAGTTTGATGGTTCCACATCATAAAGGTAAAGTAAATTCAAGTCGTTTATGCATATCTTCTGTACAGACTTAGAGTTCCCACAGCTCCTCATTGTCTTTTTTCGAGAGGCCTCTGCTGCTTGAGGAGCCTGTGGCCTCATATTGTACCCACAATCCAGCATTACATTTCCTGATGTTGAGGTATATATCTCATTCAAGTCATTCCCTTGGGCTGAGCCTCTTCAGCTCTTGCTTGTAGATATTGAATTCCCTCTGTCTGCTACCTGGGAATTTGTCTTTCTTTCTTGAAGATCTTTGCTTTGTATTTCTAAAACTTGCTTTTATTCAGTGATTTTTAACTGGCGTGTCTAGGAGTTTGGAGTAAGAGGGAATGATTCTAGTGTGGATTCCATTCGCTGGCTTAACTTGGAGGTCTCATTGAGATCTCTAATTTTTTTTTTCCTCCATACTTCTCTTTTACCCCTTTTTAGGGTTTGGAGTCATGAGCGGGTTTAATTTCGGAGGAGCTGGTACCCCTGCAGGTGGGTTCACTTTTGGCTCTGCAAAGACAACAACCACTTCAACTATAGGTTTTACTTTTTCTACGCCTGTGACAGGAGGGTTTAATTTTGGGACTCCGTCCCAGTCAGTTGCATCTTCTGCCGGCCTGTTTTCGTTCAGTAACCCAGCTCCAACTACACAGACTACAGGATTCAGCTTTGGAACACCATTTGCATCAACTCCTGCCCCAGTGGGAACTGGATTTTCCTTAGGGTAAGAGCAATACAGTTTCTGATTCTTTTAGAGGTTACAAAGGTAATCATCTCCCAAAAACATACTTTCAATTTAGAACATGGAAAGGGTAAAGAGATTGTATGGCATTTATAAGTCAACTATTTGGAATTATGCCACTCATTGCATTCCCACAATAGTCCTGTTAATTGAAGCCATCTCAGAATTGAGGCACACGGCACATTGAATTATGATTTAGAGTCCCCCTCATTTTATATGAGCCATAGGAGGAGTACTCGCTGAGTTTTAGATCTATAGATAGATCTATATCATCTTAAAATTAGGCTTCTTTCTTATTAAGTATCTCTTTCTAGAGAGATCTTTATTGTTCATTGTAATGACCTGGAATATACATCTCATATCTCACATCTCAGAATTTTTAAAAAGGTGCTCTGTTTTTTGCCTTCCTTGGTAAGTCCAGTTGGGCCCAGATGTTTCTTTAAGTTGCACCTGATAGCCTGATGAAAGCTGAGACATTACTTTCTGGAATTCTCCCCTCTTCTATTATAGTTATCTAATAACTTGCAATCAAGTGCTAAATAATATTTCTTAGGAGGGGTAACTTAAATATGGAAGCATTTTTTTGCGTGTGTGAGTCATGAAACACATCAAAAATTCCTAGGAATTCTATTTAGGGATGCCTCTTGTTTGATTTTGTGATTCAATATCTAAAACACAAACTTACCTTATTTAATAAAGTCTGCCAGACTGCCAATGTCATATTGCCTCTACTAAAATCTAAATTTTCTAAACTATTCTTTTCCCATCAAAACATTTAAAAACTTTTTTTTATTTCCTTAGAGTGAATCACATTATGTAACCTTTATCTGTGATGAGCAAACAGTGATCATAGTCATGTTAATATCTGGCTGTCTTTCCTTCTTCATAAAGGTGAAATAACCTATTGAATAAAATCTAGTGAATTGTTTATATTTAAAATTTAATTTGACAGGAGCTGTGTGTTACTTAGTTGCCATTTAATTTGTCAGAGAACTATTAGATTGATTTTTTTCATTTTTCTATTTAGAATAAATGCACCAAAATTAAACTTGGGCGACACTGCTTTCATGCAACCTACAGTGATTACAGGGGCTGGGATCAGCCCCTTACTAATGCTGTAACAAGCAATAGCTCATCAAACCAGGTAACAACATCTACCCCTTTTGCTTTTAGCTCTTTTACCACCTCTGCTCCTCAGTCTGCAACAACCACAGGGTTCTCATTCATCGGAGGAAGTGCATCTCAGACCGGCAGTACCGGTTTCAATATTGTCTCCATGGGGAATGCAGCTCAACCAACAACATTTGCAGGATTACCCTTCACTCCAGCTACTCAAGCATCTAGTGGAATTGCTACACAACCAGTTGCTCCCTTCAACCTTGGTGGACAGTCCACGGGTAAGATTTAAACTCTGCTCTCTAATGGAGAAGCATAATATTCAAGATCAATTTTGAGATTTTTATTTGATTGACTCAAATCTAAATGTGGTCACTTCTCTTTTTGGGGATTAGTGGTATTGATGAATGTTTTAGAAGTTAAATATAAACTGCTCCTGGTTTTGCACTTTTAGGTTAGAATCCAGAAATGTTTGTTTTCAAAAAAATTGCAATGTTCTGAAAAGCAATAGTCTAGATATATTGGCATTTAATAATAATAGAATTGTACTGAAATGTTTTATGCATTTATTTAATCAATGTTTGGGTTTAGCAAATACATTCTTGTCTACAATCTGTTTTTTTTTCCTCTTTGTAATAATACTTCTGAAATTTATCAGGAGGTGCAATAGAACAGGAAAGTGTATCTTTGGAATAGCATAATATTTTAGAGAATATTAAAATATAATGCAGGTTGCCTTGATGATGCCTTGATTTGGGCATTTTCCCAGACTCTAATCCTGAGTGAATAAGCGGGCCATGGTGGCTCAGCAGGCAGAATTCTTGCCTGCCATGCCGAAGACCTGTGTTCAATTCCCAGTCCCTACCCATGCAAAAAAAAAAAAAAAGAAAAAGAGACATCTTACATGCCATATGTGGTTAACACTTTTCAAATAATCAGGATTCAGTAAAACACATTTAATCTATATTGAATGTTAATGAGAAGACATTTAGGATCTTGCTAAGCTAAAATGCAATTTATAATGACTTCTGTTTATTGTTGATTCCTCAAATCTTTAGAAGTTTGGGGATACGCTTAGTGGGATGTTAATACTTTCTACTTTTTAATACATTTTATTAAATTAGATATTCATAGTCATGATTTAAGAGCTTTTGGAAATAACCAGAAAGGAAATTTTTTTTTAAAATTTAGCTGATATAGGAATAATTTATTTATAATTTGTAGTAGTAATTATGATAACTTTTATATGGCATTGTAGGACATAGGAGATGAAATGTAGCATTGAAATAATTATGGTGCTAGAATTTTTGGTCACTGCATTAGGGAGTCATCATTTTTATCATGCACAAATGGGTTTTTGAGCTTTCAAATAATGCCTATCTGTTATTAAAAGAAATAACTAGGAAATAAATGTTTGCTAATAATGTAATTTTACTAGCTCTGTGACCTTGGCAAGTTACTTTTAATCTCTTAACTTGTGTCTATAAAATGGAGATAATAGCAGCAACTACTTCATAGGGTTGTTTTGAGGATTAGATACATTAATAGAGATAAAATGTTTAGAACCTTGCCTGGGATGTTACAGACAATAAATGTTAGCGATTATTATTGCTTTTCTGAAAGTGTTCATTTCCCTGCAGTGTTGCATACTTTGGATGTTATCCCTTTTTTGTTTTTTTTTAAGCTTTATTAGTTTAACAATGAAAATGGTATCATTATCATCTTTATTTACATTTTCTTAATTACTAGTGAGACTGAATTCTTTTCTAATTATTTATTGATTAATTGTATTTTTCTCTGAGTTTGTGTGTGTTTAAAAGCGCAAAAGAATTGCCTGTTTGTAGTCTTAGCTCAGTTTTCTAATATGGGGTGTTTTAGTTTCCTAGGCTGTTTAAGCAAATACCATGAAATGGGGTGGCTTAAACAATGGGAATGTGTTAGCTTATCATTTTGAGACTAAAAGAAAATCCAAATCAAGTCATCATCAAGGTGAGTCTTTCTCCCCAAAGACGGTGAAAGAGTGTCATTCTGGGGCTGGCTGCCAGCAATCCTTGGCTCCTTTTTCACATGGCAAGACACGTGGTGGCATCTGGTCTCTCCATTCTCTTTTGGATTTTGTTGATTTCAACTTCTTACTTCCTGTAGCTTTCTCTCTCTCATGTCTGAATTTGTTCCACTTATAAAGGACTCCATTAATAGGAGCGACACCCATCCTGATTGGGCTAGGCCACATACATCTTAACTGAAGTAACCTCATGAAAAGGTCCTATTTAACAATAGGTTCACATCCATTGGAATATAGTAAATTTAAGAACATATTTTTCTAGGGTACATACAGCTTGAAACCACCTCATGGTGCTTAACTGTTTCTCATTGATATGCAATTGCAATATCTTAACCCTTTGATGCATGAATATGAAGTATTTTCCTCAATTTGTTTGGATTTTTATTTTTCTTACACTTTTGTAGATATCTAAAAGATTTTCGTTTTTAAATTTTGAGATGATTGTAGATTCACATGCAGTAGTGAAAAATAATGCAGAGAGATCCCATGTGCCCTTTACCCAATTTCTCCCAATGGTAACATCTTGCAAACCATAGTACAATATCACAACCAGGATATTGGTGTTATACAGTCAAGATACAGAACATTTCCATCACCAAAAAATTCCATCATTTTGCCCTTTTATAGCCATATCTACTTCTCTCATGTCCCTATACCCTCCTTAATCCCTGGCAATTTACCAATCTTGTCTCCATTAATATAGTTTTGTCATTTCAAAAATATTATATAAATGGAATTACACAGCCTGCAATTTTTTTGGATTGGCTTTTTTTTCCAGTCAGCATAATTCTCTGGAGTTTCATCCACATTGTTGTGTGTATCATTTGTTCATTCTTTTTCATTGCTGAGTAGTATCCCTTGCTATTGTTTAACCATTCACCTGTGGAGGGACATTTGGGTTGTTTCCAGTTTTTTGCTAATACAATACAACTGTTATGAAGTTTTGTGTTTAGGGTTTTGCGAACAGAAATCTTCTTTCTCTGGGATAAATGCCCAGGAGTGCAATTGCTGGGTTGTATGTAGTTAGCAGGTTTTGTTTTATAAGAAACTGCCAGACTAATTTGCCATAGTGGCTGTACCATTGTATATTCCCATTGGCAATGTATGGGAGATCCAGTTTGTCCACATCCTCACCAGCATTTGGTGTTATTATTATTTTTTTTATCTTCTGATAGATATGTAGTAAAATCTCATTGGGGTTTTACTTTGTGTTTCCCTAATGGCTAAAACTGTTAGACATCTTTTCATGTGCTTATATCCTCTTTGGTAAAATGTCTCTTTGTGTCTTTTTTTTTTTTTTTGCGTGTATGTGTGTCTTTTTTTAATTAGAAGAAAAAGCATCCAAAATAGGGATGCATTAAATAGGTCCTCTTTATTTAAGAATTTGAATAATATCAATGGATAATATTGTTATACAAAAGACAGAAATGCTGTTCAACTGATATATTTTTTCTATTGTTAGATTCATATCTAAGTGTTTCTTATTTTTTTTAATGATTGAGTATGATGTTGTATTTTTAAATTTTGGTGTCCACGTGTTCATTGCTAGTATATATATAAATGCAGTTGTTTTATGTATATTTGTACCTTGCTAAACTCACTTATTCTAGGAAGTTTTTTGTAGATTTCTTGGGATTTTCCAAGTAGACAAAGATGTCTTCTGCAAATTTAGGGACAACTTTATCTCTTCTTTTCTGATATGGAAGCATTTTCTTTTTCTGGCCTTAGTGCAGTGACTAGAACTTCCAGTACTATTATGGTTGAGAGTTATGAAAACAGGTATACTTGCCTTGTCCCTGATCTTAGGTGAAAAGCATTTAATCTTTCCCATTAAGTATAATGTTAGCTGTTGGGATTTTGTAGATTTTCTTTACCAAGATGAGGAAGTTCCCTCTATTCCTGTGTTTCCTGAGAGTTTTTTTATCATGAGTGGATATTGGATTTTGTCATTACCTTTTTCTGCATTGATTTACATGATCATGTTATTTTTCTTCTTTATCCTGTTGATATAGTGTATAACCTGGAATCATTTCCAAATATCAAGTCGACTTTGCATCTGTAGTATAAATCCCTCTTGGTCATAGTGTATAATTCTTTTTATATATTTAGTGATGAATTCTATTTTCTAATATTCAGTTACATATTTTTGCATTTATATTCATGAGGACTATTGGTCCGTAGTCTTCTTTTTTTATATATTGTCTTTGCCTCACTTTGGTCAGGGTATAATATTAACTTCATAAAACGAGTTGGGAACTACTTACTTTCTAGTATTTCCTGAAAGAAATTCTTCTTTAAATATTTTGTAGAATTCTCCAGTGAATTCATTTGGGCCTGGAGTCTTTAAATTATGAATATAACTATTAGCTATAGGCCAATTCAGATTATTTATATCATAATGTGAGTGAGTTGTGGTAGTTTGTGTTTTTCAAGGAATTGATCCATTTCATCTAAATTATCAAATTTGTGGGCATAAAGTTTTCATGTCCTTTTTAAAATATATTTTTACTGAGAAATATCCACACATGTACAGTTCAACCATATTATAGAATCATTGGCTCATAATATCATTACATAGTTGTGTATTCTTCACCACGATCATTTTTAGAATATTTGCATCACTCCAGAAAGAGAAATCGAAAGAAAAAAAAGAACTCATCTATCCTATACCCTTTCTTTTCATTTACCCACATTATTTCAATCTACTCAATTTTCCCTTTGTCTCCAATTATTTATTTATTTTTTTATCCTCATTTTTTAACTCATCTGTCCATAACCCTGTATAAAAGGAGCATCAGACACAAGGTTTTCACAGTCACACAGTCACGTTGTAAACATTATATCTTTATACAATCATCTTCAAGAATCAAGGCTACTGGAACACAGCTCTACAGTTTCAGGTACTTCCCCATAAACTAAAAGGAGTATCTATATAATGCGTAAGAATAACCTCCAGGATAACCTCTTGACTCTGTTTGAAATCTCTCAGCCACTGAGACTTTATTTCTTGTCATTTTGATGTGTGCAGATTCTGTCATGATATTCCCTGCTTTTTGAAATTTGTGTTTTTTCTCTCTATTTGTAGATCTCTTCATTTGTAAGTCTTGGTAGAGGTTTGTTAATTTTTTTTATTTTTACCAAGAATCAATTCGTATCAATGAGTTTCTCTATAGCCTTTGTTTTCAGTTTCAGATTTCTGCTTTTAAGTTTACCGTTTTCTTTCTACCTGCTTGGGTTTAATTTGCTCTTTGTTTTTTAGATTCCTGGGACAGGAGCTTAGATAATTGATTTGGGACTTTTTTTTTTTTTCTCATGGGTGCATTTAATCCTTTAAATTTTTATGTCAGTACTGCTTTAACTGTGTCCCACAAATTTTTGGGGGGATGGTGCATGGTCTGGGAATTGAACCCGGGTCTCCCGCATGGAAGGCTACCATTCTACCACTGAACCACCCGTGTACCCTGTGTTCCACAAATTTTTATATAATGTATTTTCATTTTCATTCAATTCAATATATTTTTTAAAATTTTCCTTGAGACTTCTTCTTTGACCCATGGGTTGTTTAGTTTCTAAGTATTTGTAGATTTTCCTGTTACCTTTTTGTTACTGATTTCTAGTTTGATTCCATTGTGGTTGGGGAACACAATCTGTATGATCTCAATTCTTTTAAATTTGCAAGACCTGTTTTATGGCCCATGAAATATCTTGTATATGTTCCATGAGCATTTAAAAAGAATGTTTGTTCTACTGTAATTGGTGAAGTTTCTATAAATGTCAGTTGGTGGTTAGTGTTACTATTGAGTTCTTCTATGTCCTTGCTAATTTTTTGTCTATCTAATTGTTCTATCAATTGTCATGATCATTTAGAACATTTACATCACTCCAGACAAAGAAGTAAAAAGAACAAAGAAAAAATTCATACTTCCCATACCCCTTATCCCTCCCTCTCAATCTACCCAATTTTTTTACCCCTTATCCCCCTATTATT
>PVIY010039869.1:0-22794 GCA_004026745.1 Myrmecophaga tridactyla
AAAAGACAAGAGAAGGCGGTCTGGAGGAGGGCACAGAATTGAAGTGTACCAGTAATGGTAACTTAAAGGATAAAAAGAGAAAGAGGGAAAAGAATATATAAATCTGACAAATAAAATCCAAAGGATAAGATGGTGGATTCAAGAAATGCTTTTACAGTAATAGCTTTGAATGTTAACAGACTAAATTTACCTTTTAAAAGATACAGATTATCAGAATGGATTTAGAAATATAATCCAGCTATATGCTGCTTACAATAGTCTCATCTTAGACACAAGGATATAAATAGATTGAAAGTGAAAGGATGGAAAAAGATGTTCCATGCAAGATGTAATCAAAAGAAAGTGGGAGTAGCTATAATAATACCAGGCAAAAATAACCTTAAAATGTAAAGACATCATAAAAGACAAAGAAGAACATTATATATTAATAAAAGAGATAATTCACCAAGAAGAAATAGCAACAATAAATGTTTATGCTCCCAATCAAAGAGCTCCAAAGTACATGAGACAAACATTGGCAAAACTGAAGGGAGTGATGGACATTTCAACAATAACAGCAGGAGACTTCAATACACCACTCTCCTCTATAGATAGAACAGGCAGACAAAGAATCAGCATGGAAATAGAGAAGTTAAATAATTTGATAAATGAATTAGACCTAACAGACATATACAGGTCATTACAACCCTAAACACCAGGATATACATTCTTCTCTAGTGCTCATGGATGCATTCTCCAGGATAGATCATATGCTGGGGCACAAAACAGGTCTTTATAAATTTTAAAATACTGAAATTATTCAAAGCACTTTCTGTGATTATACTGGAATGAAGCTGGAAACCAATAACCACCAAGGAATGAGAAGTTTCACAAATATATGGAGATTAAATAACACAACTTCAACAACCTGTAGGTCAAAGAATGAATTGCTAGAGAAATCAGTAGCTCTCTGGAGATAAATGAAAATGAGAATACAACTTATCAGAATTTATGGAATGTGGCAAAGGCTGTACTGAGGGAATTTTATTGTCCTTAATGCCTGTATTTAAAAAGAAGAAAGAGCAAAAATCTAGGACTTAACTGCTCACTTAGAAGAACTTGAGAAAGAACAGCAAACAAACCACAAAGCAAATAGAAGATGAGAAAAATAAAGATTAAAGCAAAGTTATGCAGCAGTAAGATGAAATGACGTCCTGAAGCACATAATAAGGTGGATGAGCCTTGAGTACATAGCTGAGTGAAATAAGCCAGACATAAAAGGATAAATACTATGTGATTCCACTTTTATGAACATGGTAAAGGTAAAAATCAGAGGCTTATAATACAGAATATAGGGGACTTAGAGATACATGAAAGCTAGAGATGGGTGAACAGTTAGCTAATGAAGTTGAACTCAAGTGTAAGGAAATGGATAGAAGTGTAAGTGGTTCTCTAGTGGATCTATAAGTAATATTACCGTACTGAAGGTGAACATGATTGAAAGGGGTTGTGTGGACCCACATGTACCATTGATTGACACTAGAAATATAAATAAGTTATTTTTTCTATAACTTTCTTATTATATATTATAACATATATACAAACAAAGAAATAAAAAGGAAAAGTTTTCAAAGTACTCTTCAGCAAGTAGTTACAGGACAGAGCCCAGAATTTGTCCTAGGCTACCATATGATCCTCTCAGATTTATTATTCTAGCTGCTCCAGAATATAGGAGGCCAGAAGGCATAAATATTTTTTTTATCATCACAGTAGACGTTTTTCTTTTTTGTGAAAAATAACATATATACAAAAAAACAATAAATTTTAAAGCACAGCACCACAATTAGTCATAGAACATATTTCAGAGTTTGACATGGGTTACAAATCCACAATTTTAAGTTTTTACTTCTAGCTGCTCTAAGATACTGGAGACTAAAAGAGATATCAATTGAATGATTCAGCAATCATATTCATTTCTTAAATCCTATCTTCTCTGTATAATTCCTTCATTACCTTTGATCTTTCTATCCCTCTCTTTAGGGGTGTTTGGGCTATGGCCACTCTAACTTTTTCATGTTGGAAGGGGCTGTCAATAATATGGGTTAGGGAGATGGAACTATTTGATATTCTGGAAGGGCTGGGTCCTCTAGGTTTCAAGACTTATCTGGTCCAGAGACCCATCTGGAGGTTGTAGGCTTCTGGATAGTTACACTAGTGCATGGAACCTTTGTGGAATCTTATATATTGCCCTAGGTGCTTTTTAGGATTGGCTGGAATGGTCCTGGCTGGGGTTTGGTAGGTTATGATAAGTAGCAATGTCTAATTGAAGCTTGCATAACAGCAACCTCCAAAAGTTCTCGACTCTATTTGAACTCTCTCTGCCACTGATCCTTTATTAGTTACACTTCTTTTCCCCCATGTGGTCAGAATGGAATTGTTAATCCCATAGTGCCAGGGCCAGATTCATCCCTGGGAGTCATCTCCCATGCTGCCAGGGAGACTTTTACCCCTGGATGTCATGTCCCATGTAGGGGGAGGGCAATGATTTCACTTGCAGAGTTGGGCTTAGAGAGAACGAGCAACAAAAGAGGTCCTCCAGAAGTAACTCTTATGCATACATGTAGGTAGGCTGAGCTTCTCTGCTACCTAAATAAGCTTCACAAGAGTAAGCCTCAGGGGGTGCAAGGGTAATTCAGTGGTAGAATTCTTGCTTGCCATGTGAGAGACTCGGGTTTGATTCCTAGCCCATACACTTCCCCAAAACAAAACAAGCAAGAAAATAAACAAACAAAAATTCAACAAATGATGTTGCAATAATGTGATACTCACATGGAAAAAGAATGAAAAGTGACCCCACCATATAGCATTAAAAAAAAAAAAGAGTAAGCCTCAAGATCAAGGACATGGCTTATTGATTTGGGTGTCCCTTAAGTTTGACACAGTATCAGGTGATTTCCTGATGGTAAAGTTTAATAGTTCCATATTCTTTCTCCTATCCTTCAAGGGACTTTGCCAACACTTTTTGATTATCTGCTTAATAAACTCTAGGATGTATCCAGGCATTACATTAATCTATGCAGGATAAAGGACCTCTTTCTTATTCTGGGCTCCCTGTACAAATGTAAATAAGTTCTTGCCTGAACTACTTCAAAGGTATGAATCTTGTACAAAGAGCATATAAATTTGGGGTATATGCTCTGTGCTATGTTGGGAAACAACAACAGTGCCACAGCAATATCAGGGGTACATAATGGGGGGAGGGACAAGGGTTACGGCAGGTTTGGATGTTCTATTTGTAAGGGTGTGTTTATTGGCTATCTTTCTCTTGGGAACAATGACATTAACTAAAATTGAGAGTGTTGATGGACTGTTGACTTTAGATATTATACATGGTGCCCAGTGAATCTACACTGACTGAGAAGTAGATTGGTAAACGAAGGTGCATACATATGGTTGAATATTGTGCTGCTACAAAAAGGAACGAGGTTGTGAGGCATGCAACATTGTGAAAGAAACTATAAGACATTTGGTGAGGCAAAAAAAGCTAGAAACAAAATAACAATTATTGTATTGCTCATTTAGAAAATACTTGTAAGAAAACTGGAGCCTAGGTTGTAAACTCTTATAGCAGTCACATTTAGTCCAGAGTGGTAATTATTATTTCTGGATTTTGAGAGGTTGTTTTATATATGTATAACCTGGTATTTAGAGATAAGAGCAAAGCGAATCAGGTCGGGATTACAATAATTCAGAATACAGGGCTAAGGAAGAGATTGTATATATTTTAGAACTTCATCTACTTTTTGAGACCAAAGGAAGAAAAGCTTATTTTGTCCAGAACCCAAATTTTCAGTAGCATGTAATTTAACAGAACCTGTCTGGATAAATCCTTTAAATAACTCAAACACATGGAGCCAGAATAAGAATGAGGGAATTTAATCCTGTATAGCTCAATGTAATACCCAGATATATCCAAGAATATATTAAGGAGATTATCAAAAACCATTGGAGAAGCCCTTTGAGATACGGAGAAAAATCATGGAACTATTAAACTTTACCACCAGGAATACCACTGACACAGTGTCAAACATTAGGGACACCTAAATCAATAGACCAAGCCATTGACCTTAAAGCTTGCTCTTGTGAATCAGCTTATGCATACAGTAGAAAAGTTTAGCCTACCTATAGGTATGCCTAAGAGTTACTTCTGGAAGACCTCTTTTGTTGCTCAGATGTGGCCTCTCTCTCTCTAAGCCCAACTCTGCAAATGAAATCACTGTCTCCCTGGCAGTGTGGGAGATGACTCCCAGGGATGAGTCTGGCCCTGGCACCATGAGATCAACAATGCCATCCTGACCAAAAGGGGGAAAAGAAGTGTAACAAGGTATCAGTCACTGAGAGAGTTCAAATAGGCACTGCTACCTACCATAACTTCCCAAACCCCAATCAAAACCATTCTTGCCAATCCTAAAGAACACCTAGGGCATTATATAAGATTCTACAAAGGTTCCGTGCACTATGGTAATATTCCAGAAATCTACAACCTCCAGAAGGGTCCCTGAACCAGATAAGTCCTGAAATGCAGAGGGGCTAGCCTTTCAAGAACATTAACTAGTTCCATCCCCCTATCCCATATTATCGACAACCCCTTACAAAATGAAAATGTTAGAATAGGCATAACTCAAATACTCCCTATGGAGTGGGAGAAAGATCAAAGATGATGGTTGAGTTAAACAGAGAAGGTAGCCTTTAACAGATGAGCATGATTGCTGAATCATTAAATTGGCATTTCTTTAGTCTCCAGTATCTTAGATCAGCTAGAAGTAAAAACCTAAAATTGTGGAATTGTAACCCATACCACACTCTGAAATCTGTTCTACAGTTAATTGTTGTGATGTACTTTGAAATTTATTGCTTTTTTGTATTTTTGTTATTTTTTTTCACAAAAAAAGAAAAAAAGTATTTTTTCTAACCTCCAGTGTTTTGGACCAGCTAGAAGGAAAAATCTGAAATAATGGAATGGTAACCCATAACAAACTCTGAAATCTGTTCTGTAACTATTTGTTGAGGTGTACTTTGATAATCATTGCTTTTCTTTTTCTTTGTATATATGTTTTTTTAACAGTAAAAACATTTAAAAAATATGCAGAAAAGGGCAACTCTATAGACACAGAAAGAATATCAGTGGTTTCCTAGGGATGGGGGTGGAAAAGAAAATTGACTGCAAATGGCTACAAAAGATCTTTTGAGGTGACCAAAATGTTTTAAAATGGGTTTGGGATGATGGTTGCACAACTCTAAAAAATATGTTGAATTGTACATTTAAAATGGATAAATTTTATGGAATGTAAATTATATTTTAATGAAGCTGTTTAAAAAGAATTGCTCATGAATTGGACAGCAGCCAATACACTGTTGAGGGAAGAAATTAAATAGACAAAACCTTTCTGAAGGGCAGTATGGCAATGTCTATAAAAACATATACCTTTGACCCTCCAATATTTTTAGAAATTCCATACAAAGATATTTATATAAATCAATGAAAATAGATGAACAAGAACCTTCCCTGAAATATTGTCCAAAGAGAAAAAATCCAACTATTCTAAATGTCTATATTTAGGATAATAACTACATAAATTATGACATAAACATAAAAATGGAATTCCAGGCAGATTTCTATAAAAAAATAAGGTAGCTATTTAAAAACTGTTGTGTCTAAGATATATTGTTAAGTAAAGAAATAAGATTATGTAAACATATGATATGTTCCCACTTGTATAAACAAATGTGTTTTGTTTACACAATGTCTGATGGGATATACTCCAACCTTGTATCTGAGAGTAGGACTAGGGGAAAAGGTAATAAAGATTACTTTCAATTTATGTATTCTACTTGAATTTTCTTAAACAACAGTATTACCCTTATAAAAATTAAAATTAATTTAGCACAACTAAAGAAAAATCCAGTTTAAAAATAAATGTTAGTTAAAAAAAAATGATGGTAGTTGGTCACTATTTGGTGATTAATAGTTAAGTATATCGAAACATTCTAAGGTAGTGAAAAGGAAGTCTATATTATACTTACTATTTTGTGAAAGGATCATCCCAGTAGTATTTGCATTGGTGTAGTAGGGAAACGGTAGCTCTTAAAAGTTTCAATATAAGGTATATGGTGTTATACATGAAATTAAAAATAGCCAATTATTAAATAGATTGATGAAGCTATTCCTCCCAGAGGAATCATGGACAATTTCCTACATGTTACTGTTGGCAATCTGTCCAGCATTGAACTGCTTTTCTCTGATGGAGGACTACAAAAAATATCTTTGATTCTTACTTGCAGACCAATAGTTTACTTAATTATTACTATTTTTACTATAAATAGTAACAGTAATTGTTACTATTTATTGAGTGTCTACTCTTATTCATTCCATACACACACACATTATCGCTAATCCTCTTACCACGCTGCAAAATAAGAATTACTATACTCTTTCCCTCATTTGAGGAAACAGGCTCAGAGAATCAAATTCCTTGCAAAAAGGTGCACAGAGAGTACGTGCTAATAGAGTTTGGTCTCCTTGATGGCCCAACTTACAGTTCTCCACCAAGTCTTGCAGTAAGATAGAATGTATCTTTCCTGATTTGAAGAGCCAAGCATTTTTACATCAAGGTTCAAATACTTACCTGTTCATCTACCTCCTGGAAACTATCAACGTCAGTGCCATTTGCTTCAAGCTTTCCACATGTGCCACTAAGAGATGAGCTGCTATCACTTATGCTGCCTTCTGGGGTGCCAGTGACACTGTCACTAGCTGGCCGTGAAGAGACAAAGAGGCTGATGTTATCAAAATCATCATCACAGAATCTGTTCTCAGCATCCACCTTCTGCACTTTTGCTGGGTTGTAGGGTTTTAAGAAGGAGGAATATACATATCCTTTCGCAACTGAATAGGAAATAAAAAGAAGAAAGAACCAAGATCATGCATATACTCTCCCCAAACATTTGTGCTTAGAGAGGCATACAGAGGTCACTGGGAAAATTTCAGATTAAAGAGGGATAGTCGCATGCATCTTATGCAAAGAACCTTACTTCCTGTGTCAACAAGCCACCGACTAGTACTCCCCAGTGGATCTTTCTGTTCCACCACCGCCACCAACTCCCCTTCCAGAAGATTGATGTCATATTCTTGCGTAGCATTGCATTTGCGCTTAGCTTGGAATAGTTCTTCTGCACCGTATGTGGATAGTAGTTTGGAGCGGTGAACATCAGTTTGACGTGGCATTTCTGGCTAGGAGAAGTAAGGAGAAATTTGGGTTTTGATAGATGTGTAACAAAATCCTCACTGAGTTATGTAATTCTCTGGAAAAATTTTAAATGTAGTACCCATACATTGATTTGGGATTATTTCAAGGTGGAGGCATAGATCAGGTGTGTTCTGTGAAGTACGTAGCCAAATTATTCAGTAGAAAAATTCTCTAGTTAGCACATGGGGGCAGTGTTGTAGAGAAGAAAGAAAAATCAACTGAGAAACCGAAGGCTGAGGTTCTAATCCCTCTCATTTTGAGCAACTTTCAAATTCTCTTTGCAATACAGAAGACAATCCCCATTGCCAATTAAGCATTTGATAGATGATATTTAATTACGTAAATTGTACATATGCATGTCATTTCTGGGATATAATATCAGTAAATTAGGTAGCAGACAAGAGACCTAAACCTCATTCCACTAAGTGATTTTGAGAAGGTCACTTCATCTCTGGAGCCTGAGAATTCTTATCTAGAAGTCGAAAGATTTGGACTATATGATAATTCTATAAAATTCTATTCATTCATCAAATATTATTGAGTTACTACCATCTTAGATGCTTGTGAAAAAAAGCAGATAAAATCTATTATGTTTTAGATGGTGGAAATAGACAAGCAATTATACACATGATAATTAGGTAGATTATACTCTAATAGAAAGGGATAAGTGATTTGTAATACAATATTATACTAAGACTTGAGCAAGGCAAAGAGGTGATATTCATCATTGTCATAAATGCTGACAAACTCACCAGAATTTGCACAAGTTTCTTCTTTTCAAAACTCAGTTTCCTCTCAATAAAGGTAGCACTGTTATCCTTTACAAAATTCAGATTTTGGACCTCTTCTAGTACTTGGTTCTGAATCTCAGAGATGCTGGAGGTCAACAGTGGCACCTATTCATAGAAGTGATAGGAAAGAAATGATATGGCTCTGTTTGCAGACAATACTTAATCATATTAGGTGTTGAGTTTACTAGACTTGTGAGGAATAGTTGAAAAAGTGTAAGATATTTCCAAGAAAACAGTAGGGAAACTTTGTGGTTTCATGTAAAGACAGCCTATTTTTCTCTCTCCAGAAACCCTAACTAACACGATGGATTATTATTTTTTTAAGTTTCAAGCCTAAATAAAAGAAGAAGAGAAAAATAGCAATAAAATTTTGGAAGAAAGTCTCAGCAATCGATAACAATGGGCACCTCAAAATGTGGTAGGAGTAAGTTGGTGGGAAGGGAGAAAGAGGTTAAAATAAACACTGGTCAAGAACATGTGGTGATTTTAAAACAAGTCAGCAAATTCATTGCCAGGGTTCCTATCAAGGCATGGAATTTATGTACCTCCCATTTAAACTGGGTGGGCCTTGATGATTACCTCCAGAATAGAATATGGTAAAGTTGATTCTGCTTGATTTTCAAGACTAGATTACAAAAGGCCATGAGGTTTCTGTTGGTTTCTCTTGGGACTCACTCTGGAGTCTTTAGTCACCAAGTCAGAAGTTCAGCTCCACTGTGGGCACCATAAGCACAGACCATATGGACAGACCACAGAGAGCAGGTGTGGGGTAGGGCAGGCCTGTGGAGCCCCCCCTAGGTATCTAATCTTTCCATCATCATGGGACTGAGGAAGAAGATGACTCTAGCCTCAGCTATTATCCATCTTCAACCTCATGAGAAACTCTAAGTGAGAATTACTGAGTTGACCTAGCTGAGCCCAGTGGCTGCCCAGAACCATGAGAGACAATAATAATAAATGATTATTATTGCTTCATGTAACCTCATTTGGTGTAGTTTGTTATGTAGTAATAGACAACTTGAACTGTTTTCAAAACACTTTGATGCCGAGATTCTTTCCATACTTCAATGGAGCTGACAGACTGCATCTTCCCTACCTTAGCAGAAAACTGGAAGTTTTATTCACTGCAAATGATAAAACAAGGAGTCTCTGGACTGGGGACACTAGGCCCAAATAAAGGTAGGGGAACCCTGGTTGGATATTAGATCCTTAATCCATTTTGGAAACAGGTAATTAAATGAATGGATATACAGTGGATCTAGAGACCCTGTGGCCAGGCCTAGCAGCCATACATTGACCTCCAGGCAGCAGACTGGAAGAGGTGTCTCTGGAGGTGCTGACCAGCCTGAGAGGAAAAAACTTAAGATGATGTCAACAGGGGGTTCCCAAAAGAAGTGACAGCCAGATTACTCCACAATAGTGAAGCTCACAGTTTTCAGCTCCTACCTATGTGCTTAATGGTGTCAAATATTCCCTGGCTTTTTTACTAGTAGTGAAAGACCAAAGATATCAGATATCTGCATTATGCCTTGAATATGAAAGAGTCTGACAAAAAGACAGCAATCTATCTTAATTTTAAGAAAACAAAAAAGAGTCCTTAAAACTAAATTTGTGATGGCAAAAATAAAAAAAAATCAAAAGATGGCTTAGAAGAATAAGTTAGGAAAATTTCTTAGGAAGTAAGCCAAAAAGTTAAAGAGATAGAAACTAAGTAGAAAAAGATCATAAAAGTAGAACAACCCAGGAAGTCCAGAGAGAGATAAAAGAGAAAAGGAGGAAAGAAAAATCATCAATGTTTTATTTACGAAAACATTTTAATGAGGACAAATTTCTCCAAAATTTTTAAGGTGCTAAAAGTTTCTCAAAAACAAAGTACTTCTTTGCTCCTCTTCCATTATAAATTACAATGTGAAAGACGCTTAGATAATGTAAACAGAAACAGAAAACATGGATTCTCCCACCTTTAAAAGTTCTGTGATTCAAAGTGGAATCAAGAATACCTAAAATAATGTCTTCTCCAATTAGTGAGCGCTTATCAAACCTCAACATTATTACGAACTTATGAATCTACCTTCTACCATGACAATATAGTATACAAAATCTCTACAGACCACAGAATGAAATAATCCAAAGAATTTCATTGAGAAAATATTAACAAGAAACATATGTAACTTTAAAAAAAATAATGATGGGACCACTAAATAGCTCACAGTTCGTCTTTGGATGGTCAACTCCAGGACCTTAGAGGTGGTTCTGGTCCTCACTTACCCACTATCCCGAGGCTGTCTCCCCTGTCCCAACAGCTCCACATTCAATCTGTAGCCTGATCACCCCAAATGGTATCTCCTAGGATTTCTGGGCTTTTACCAGCAGCAGGGCAGTGTTTTCTGGAATGCTCTATCAGGGCGAATGTCCCAGAGTCTCAGTCACTACCTGGAGCCCCGGTGTGACTGTCTGGATAAAGCGCCATCAATGTCAGCCCCTCAAATGCATACTCACTCACTTTCCACATAGAGTGGGCAAGAGGAAAAGTGCCGATTACATTCTCCATGGGAGAGTGGCTGGGAAACAAGATGCCTGATTAGAAGGGGACTTTTTGAGGCTGAAACATACTAGAAAATAATCCCAGGTTGAGAGGACCAATCAGGACTCCAGCTTGTTTTGCCTGATGCAGAAGGCCAGCTTGTGGCTGCCTGGCAGCTCCACCACAAACACCCTTGCAGAGTGAACCTCCTGCCCCCATTCAGGTGACCTGCTGTGGCTGCTGGTCTTGCGTCTTCCCAAGCCTGGGTTGGTGAGATACTTGGACTGCATGCATAACCACCTTCTTGAAATTTCTGTGACCAAGGCTTCTTCTCTTGGGCTTCTTCTCTTCGGGTTCTGAAATTCAGGCACTGGACAGATGTTTTGTCCTTAGTGTTAAGATGATGAGCAGTGATAACAAACCATTGTCTCTTCAGACACAGACTCGTAAGGATGACCCAGGGGACCTTTAGACTCCTGCTATAGGGTATATTCTAGACAGTAGAACCTAAAGGCACATGGCATATTTTGCACAGGTCACCTTCTGGGAGGAAAATGTTTATCACTCAGATAACTTCTCTTCTTTTCCCTACATGTTGCCTGTTCCTTGAGCAGACCCTGCCAGGAGCGACTCATGTCTTCCTTTGAAAGCAGTTTCCCAGGGCATGTGATGGTATTACCCAAACACCTGCCATGACATGAGTAAAAGTTGGGCGGCCGGGCAGTGCAAGGGAATTCAGTAGTCACGTTCTTGCTTGTCATGTCGGGGACCCGGGTTCAATTCCCCGAGCCTGCACATGCCAAAAAAAAAAGACCAGAAAACCCTTCCTTTACTCTGGTCCAAGTACTTCCCCTACAAACAAGCAAAACAAACAAACAAAAATTCCACAAACAGTGCTGTATTAATGGGATAATCACATGGAAAAATCATGGAATGTAACCACACCACACAGCACACAAAAAATTTTTTAGATTTTAAAATTAAAATTTAAAAATTAAAAAAAAAGCTGGGCAGCTGCTCCTGGTCAGAGCATCAACCCCATTTGTGGGGGCTTTTGGAAAGATGTGGATGTCTGATAGACTCAGAAGGCAGCAACTCAGAATCCTAAGATGGTAGAATTAAGAAAAAAAAATGAAATGGAGTCTTTAGGCATCTGGAGCTTGGGACAAACTGCCAGTCAGAAGGTCCACCAGCTCACAGGGACTATTAGGTGGATTGTAACTTCACTCCCAGCTCAGAGGAAGAGTCTGTGGCTCTGGGATACACTCCCTGCTTCCCATCCTCTCTAAGAAATAAATCTGAGCCCATTGAGGCATCCCTGATGCTGGCTGGACAGGATGGCAGAACAAGCAATTTCAGTGAAATTCTTTGGAGAGAGTTCTTAGCTGGCCTCAGAAGGCCTGGCCCCTCAGCCCTTTGTAGCAGAGGAACTACTCTTCAACCTTGGCTTTAAAAAAGTGCATCTACTAGGAACAAGACAAGAAAGGGCTCCAGGAAGTGGGTAGTGAAAGAAGTGGAGCCCTTTCTTGTCCTGTTTTCTGCATGTTAATTGATGACCTAGAGAACTCATACCACAAGATTCTGAATCAGACAGAGAGGCAAGGGATTGCTCACAGTTCATGTTTGGATTTTCAACTCCAGGGCCTTAGAGGTAGTTCTGACCCTCACTTACCCACTGCCTCAAGGATGTCTCCCCTGTCCCCATAGCTCCATATTCTGTCTGTAGCCTGATGACCCCAAATGGTATCTCCAAGATCCCACAGGCCTTTCTCTTGAGCTCTGAACCCAGACTTGGCCCCTTGGCTCTCTCTGCACATGGATGTACAATAGGCATCTCAGATCCAGTATATCTGAAATGGACCTCTTGCTGTTTTATTACCCCAAAAGTCTGTTTCTCCCCTATTTATCCCTGGCCCAGGAAATTTCCACCATTCATCCAATTTCCCAAGCCCAGAGCCTGGCTGCCCTCCTTGTTTCCTCCTTCACCATCTCCCTTCTGGGCATCATGTCTTCTAAATACATCTCGCTGCTGTTATCTCTCCATCTCCTCTTCCTGGATCAGATGACTACCATCACTGGTTCCCACCCTCCTCATTCTGTTGTCCCCTCCTCCATGCTTGCTTCTTTCTCATCCTTCTGTATAATAGCTGGTGGCGTCATATTCTACACACCTTGGATCCCATCCTGCCCTTGCCCAAAACCCTTCCCATAATTCTTGGAGTGAAATCCAGTTGCCCTCCCCTGTTCTAAGGATCTGCAGGACCAGCTCCCTAACAGCCTCTCCCACCCCACCTTGCACCATGTCTCCTCCCTACCATACGCTCCAGCCACAGTGCCCCCATCCCACCTCCACCAGTTCTGGAGTATGCCAGTCCATTTCCCGCCTTCCCTTGCTGTCTCCATCCCCTGGAGTGCCCGGTGCGGTGCGTTGTTGGCTCACCCTGATCCTCCCACCTGGGCTCCAGCGGTTTCTTCTGGAGGCAGAGAGGAGGAGTACTTTCTCCCCAGCAACCCCCCATCCTATTCTTATGTTTCCTTCAATCTGCTCGGTGCGACCTGTAACCATCCCACTTCTCACTGGCTTCTCAGTGTCTCCCCTATTGGAATGTAAGAGCCTTGAGGTCAGGGGCCCTTTAGTCTCATTCACTACCATGTCAGTCAGGTTCTCCAGAGAAACAGAACCAGCAGGATATTAGCAGATTTATTATAAGGATTTGGCTCACATAATCATGGAGTCTGGCAAATCTGAACTCCATAGGGCAGGCCACAGGCTGGAAATTTCAATAACGAGGATGCTGTAGTCCTTAGCCTAAATTCCCCAGGGGAAACTGCTGGCCAGAAATCCTAGCAAGAGCCAATGCTGAAGTTGAAGCAGAAAGTCTTCTGACATCTGAGACCCTCGGTTTTGGCTTCAAAGAATTCCAACTGATTGGATGAGAAGACTCCCCAGATTGCTGAGGGCAAATCTCCTCTGTTGATCATAGATGTAAGCAACTCATTATAGATGTAAATTCAATCTCAAAATAACCTCACATTAGCCAGTATACTGGTGCTTGACCAAACAACCTCACCAAGTGGACATATGACCTTATATCACAGCCACAGCACCTCACACAGTTCCTAGTACTTAATTAGGCTTCATAAATATTAGTTGAATGAATTACTTAAAAATGAATTGTGGGGGCAGGCTATGGAGGCTCAGCAAGCAGAGTTCTTTCTGGCTTGCTATGCCGGAGACCCAGGTTCACACAAAAAGAGAAGAAAAAAAAAAAGAATTAGGAGCAATAAATTTTGCTCCAAATACTGTGAGTTCAATAGCTAATCTGTAAATAATGTATTCTGGTTTGAAGCAGCTGAATGGGAACTAACACACATGAAAAGAAGGGTCAAATTACAGAAACCAAGCAGATTTAAAAAAATTGATATTGGATTGTAAATATCTTTCTTCCTCTTTGGGAAAAAAAATAATTATAAAATAATAACCTGGCTAATGGTAACTTAATGCTTAGCTCACCTCCCCCCATATCTCTTTATTTGTAAGTATCTACATATCGGGCTTTCCTTTCTTGGGAGAAAACAAAAGAAAGAAGAATGATTTCATAGTTATCCTATTCCTGCTGTTCCACTGAGATGACTTTTTGGGATCCACACTTAAATAGTCACAGTTAACATTCAAGAACTGATGAGTGAGAGGAGAATGCAAAATATAAACTAATAAATGTGGCACCAGGCAGGTGGAACTACAATGGCTCCAGAAGTGGGTGGAATGATGCTGAAAAGCACATGGTATTAGAAAAGGAATGTCCAATAAGAGCTAAGAATGTAAGTCACTGTGAACTGAATTAGGAACTGTCTTTTAGCTTCCTGGGGAAGAGGGATAAGGAGCAGAAGACTTTGATTGGCTTCAGTTATGCACACACACACACGTACACACACAGAACAGGGCTTTTCTTGCATGGGTGTGGTTTGCAACAGATCCTGTAGGCAGAGGTAGGCACAGGCTGGTACCATGCTTACCGGGCCCACCGTGGAATAAGTCCTCTGTGCCTGGAGCATCAGGTCCCTAAGGAGGGTGATGAAACTGCACAGACAGTTCAACAAGATCCTCCGAGCAGCCTGGTTGAACACCTGGAGCTCTTCCACAAGCTGGGCATTGAGGGCTTCGTACTCTTTTTTCACCAAGTCTGACTCATTTCCTGCAGCCCGCTGTAGGTAGCTGTTGTAATCCAGCAGTTTATCATAGCGTTTCTGGATGAGCTTCTGAGGCCCTGGGAATAAGGACAGCAGGGCTGACAGAGGGGTCAGGACGAGCCTCTGTAAATGAGCTGCCTGCCAAAAGCAAAAACAATCCAGTGTTACTACGAGAGTAACAACCAATTACCGTGCCCAGTGCTGTTGTGAATAGGCTCAGCTCCTCCCTGGAGGGACATAAAAGAAACCAGCGATGTATCTAGTCAAGTTAAAAGAGAAGCAGATCATTTTTTTTGTCTCACTAAAACCCATTCAAGGACGTAAAACACGGACTCTAGACTCTAAAATTGAACAGGAAGAGGAATACAAAAAGTTTGCAACCCACCCCCCCCACACACACACGCACACTCTTCCTTTTCCCGTCTCCAAGACTCCCCTCTGTTGGTAGTAAAAGGAATACTGTTGGTCTTAGAGGAGCTTGTACCTTATTCCTCCCACATCTACTCCAACATCCTGGCTACTCTGGGTAGAATGTATTCTTCATAAGGTTAGCACTTCTTTCACATAGGTAGTTTAGATCTTGTGACAAAATGACCATAGAGTATTATGTCCTGTTTAGAAACACTGATGGATGAAGCTGATGCCTGATTCTGCTTCTTAAATTGTTACATTTTTAGGTCTGAGTCACTGACAGTGAGCTTCATATTAATGTCCAACCCTACGCCAGCATTTCAGCATCCTAAATTTAACTTTCTCTGTTTCTCTTTCCTCTCCCTCTGTTCTAAAGTACACTATTGTCTTCTGTTGGCTGACTGCCCTACTTTGCCATTTATCATGTAAAATTTTGAATAGTAATGAATACCCAGCTGTAATTACATCTGGTTTTTATATGCTCTTGGGTTATATGGTTATTTTATGGCAATTTGCAAGTAGATTTCTCTTTTGGACCCCCAAATATGTTCTAGGGAATCAGCATCTGAGCAACGGCTGTATTAATTAACCTACATGTTGCCTGGTAACTTCGTCTGAACTCAGGGGAAATCTGGAAGAGAGGGGAAACCAATCTCTTATTGGCACCAGAAATAGCCTACACAGATCAAGTTTGATGTCTAACTTATGAGGTAATCAATATAAGCCTGCAGCCTGTTAATGAGTTCTTTGATTAAGAAAAGAATCTGTTTACTGTATCTGGGATAAATTATTGTGTTTGTGTCTTGACTGGATTTCTACAGGTAATCTAATTACAATATATCTTCCCAGTGACTCACAGACAGGAACCGATTCTCCTGTACATAGGAAATATGATTGGAACAAATCAGAATCAGATCTTATTTTAATATTTTGACATTTATAAAATGTGAACATAAGTATCATTCATGGTTAGATAATAACTATTCTGCCTTTAGCTAGATTTTGAGTTCTTATTTGATTTTTAAAATAAATTCTATATACTTTACCCATAAAAGTGCTTTTTCATATTGAGCTTTCATATAATTATTTTGATTTAGTTTAACTTATTATCTTGTGGTTTTATACAAGTTAGAAACAACTTTCTCTTTTCTTTCCATCAAATTGTGGAACATACTTGCTGAGGGAGAAGCTATCTGCTTTGTTCTTAGATAGTACTCAATAAATATTTATTAACCTAATTAATGAATTAATCAAACTACAAAGCAAATCTTTAAGAACTTTTCTAGAATGTGCTCTCTATAATTAAGTCCAGGAAATGCATAGAGAACTAGCAACATCTTTTCCCATTAAAAGTTGTTATGGATGGAACCATGTCCCATGCAAAGTCTTGCTCAAGTTCTAAATCCAGGTCCTGTGGACTTTGAAGATATTATTAATTAAGGTGAGGCCAAAGTGAGTGGGAATGGACCGTAATCCCAGAGGACTGGAATCCTTATATACAGAGGAAATTTGGACACAGTGAGTAGTAGGTGACTGACAGATGGCCATATGACAGAGGCAGAGATTGAGCTGTGGATTGCCAACAAACTGCCACCAGAGACTTCAGAGAATGCACAATCCTGCTGACACCTTGATTTTGGATTTCTAACTTCCAAAATGATGAGACAATAAATTTCTGTTGTTTAAACCAACCAGTCTATGGTATTGGTTATAGCAGCCCTGGCAAACTAAGATAAACATATATTGTAAAAACGTCTCTATCTATCTATCTATCTATCTATCTATCTATCTATCTATCTATCTATCTATCTATCTATCTATCTATCTACCTATCTATCTATCTACCTATCTATCTATCTAGATCAATCATAGTTTGAAGCTGTTATTAACCCTAGAAAAAGCCATGTTCTTTTAGTCCATCCCTGTGGGAACAGACCAAATTGTGGGTGGGACTTTTGGTTCAATTGAGATGTGACCCAGCCCATTCAAGGTGGGTCTTACTCCTGCACCAGAGCCCTTTATGAGAACCCAGAGAGAAACACCCAAAGACATTTTGGACAGAGTTTAGAGAGAGTAGAAGCTGGGGGAGAAAGATCAGCAGTCGCCAACCATGAGCCTACACCGCAGATACCAATCAGCTTTTTTTCAGAGGAAGTAACGTCCTGTTGATGCCTTAATTAGGACATTTTAGAACTGAAAATTTCTAAACTAATAATTTCCCATTATAAAAGCCAACCCACTTCTGGCATATTGCATTCTGGCAACTTTAGCAAACCACAACACTATCTATCTATCTATTCTATCATCCTTAGTTCAGACGTAATCCTGGCGTTCCATTCTGCACAAAATGCAAGATCTTTTGGAGGCTGAATTTGAAAATACGTGGGGCTATTCATTTGTTGTCACAATGACTTGCTATGAGAGACATTACTAAGATTCAGGTCCTGGAGGGCCAGAAATGCCAAATGCCCTCCAACATAAGGGCCACTCAATGAAGATTTGCCTGACCCAAAGTACCGATAACATCAATATTTTGAAGAACTTTCAAGACGATGAAAGGAATCTATTATATATTTTATAAAATATTTATAAGTATGAAATAACACTTTTGGAAAAACACAAAACAGTATATTAAAGTTAGTACTACTCTGGTGCCACTCAAACTACCCTACTCCCCAAATATTTTATTAGTACAAGCACGTATTCATGATTCCCAAGCTATTTTTAAAGGGTATTTAATAAATAAATATTTTGCCACAGAGCAGAAGTAAATAATATATGATTCTTGGTAAAATCCCATTCTCTAAAAAGCAAAAGAAAAAAGCCTTTGCTTTCCACATTATGGTTAACAGGAGTCACATCTTTAGAGAGTACCTCTGCTTCTCCTAAAGGACTTGGGCATTTCTAGAGACTCCTTTAAGAAAACCACAGCTTTATAACATAATAAATCCTTGAAATATCATATACAGGCTTAAACTAAATCTCAATTTCAAAAGCTTCACAGACACTAACTATCCCTAGAAGCACAATCTGAGATTCCCTCAAATTTCAATTATAGTAAAATACTAATTCATTTAAAAATATTTAGTGATTAAAAAAAGATCATTTTTAAACCTACTAATTTTGACATTAACATTTACTTTGGTGCATATTTTAATTTTAACTCAAAAAAAAAAAAAGAAATGAAAAGCAGCTTTAATTTTAACCCTACTATTTAATTTGCATTTATCTGTGAATATAATTAACTTACAAAGTCATCACAAGGATTTGGGGCATTACTTGGGATCTCTGAATAGCCATGCTCCTCCTCATCTTTCTTGTACGAAATCTCCTGGAACTCCGTTACACTCTGCAGAACTAAGGGCATGGCATCCTGAAACCCAAGAACAAAGTTACAGAAAGACAAGTTCTGAAGTCAGTACAATGAGATGTACCCTAAATGTGGACCTCATCACCACTGAGAGTGAAAAATAAAGAAAGGAAAGACAAAACATTACATGAATACTTTGCACAGTCAATCAGGTTACTTGTAAACAAACTATTTTCTTAACATTTCCCCCTGTCACTTTCTTATATTACTCTGTATGAGACCTCCTTTTACTAAATGAAATCTATTCCAATCATTGGTCATTCGTTAGCATTCACTTCTTACAAATACTTTTTAAAAGTCATGCCTCTTTCATGTATATCTTCAGTTTTCCTTAGTGAATCCATTGCTCTCTTTAAGGGAAGATGTTCACATTTTTGTTGAATCGATTAGTGGAAAAATTCCTTCCTATAGTTATTCCACACAGGCTCCTTGAAAGTTACATCAAGAACAGGGCTTGCACTGCCCTTCAGCTGTTATAATAGTTTTGGCTTTCTTTTCACAGTAGTCAGTACTTCAGGAAAAGAATAGCAAACCTGACTATAAAATCAGGCTTTGCATCAGTTTATAAATAAGAACAGAATGTTGCTTGTGGGTTACCTAACATGGAACCATGCCTCTAAATGATTGTGTCTGCCATCTTTATCCTCTGCTGATGTGATATTTTATCTAAGCATGCAAACAACTGCCTTCAAAAAACAGACCTCCAAAAGAAAATGGAAGGGGGGCCATGTATTAACTGCCTTATGTCTATCTTTCTATGTCTCATAGCCATGACCATTGTAAGGATATTATTAGACGCCACATCCTCTTTATGATGTCCTGATGGGTCTTACTAATGAGAATAATTGTATCATACTCCAATCTGCACATTCAAATCAGTGATTTTCAACAGGGGCAAGGAATTCTCCTAAGAGGCTGAAAATTTGTAGGGTTGTTTAGTCTTCTGGTCTAGTTGGATGGGATCATTTATATATTGTAGTTCATATTATATTGTTAGAATTTATTTTCCTTTATATTGATTTTATTTTCCGTACATTTACTTATATAAGGTTGTATTATCTGTGAATTACATTTCAGAATCATAAAGGGGGGCATTACAAAATTCTGGTTATAAAATAAATAAAGGTGTATAGTTTAAGTCTTAGAATTGTGTGATCATATATCCTCTTTTGAGTTGTGAGCTAGTTAACTTAGAGCAAAATTTGATATCCACTTGTGGATTTTTGTGGTCTTTATGACCTTTATGTTTTACTTTTTAATTTTATTTTCTGATTTCATTTTATATCCCACTTGGATTTTCTTTTTTTTTTTTAAGCTGAAATTATGTGAACATGTATTTTAGATATCTTTGAAAATTACCTTAAATACAACTGAAAGTGATATGTTAGTATAATTATACTTCAGATGATTTGCCTCATCTGTAATTTTGTGTTAATGAACTCATCTTTATCACAACGGGGCAGTCATGTAAGACCAAAGGTCCCTACTACATGGCCATTTGGACTGTGGAGAGGGTAGAGCAGGTAAGGGAACCAAAACCAAAACCCAAGTCTTTATATTAACTGCCTTCACCAGCAGTCCACAGCCTTCCAAATTTGATATGATAGAGCATGTCATCATATAAATGAATGAACAGGCACATTTAATTTTCACAATAACCATGGGAAACATACATTCCTGGAAAAACATTGGAAACAATTGTGTCTTACCTACCTGTATGTGTAGAAGGCAGAATGAAATGTTCTTCACAAAATGCCTCACAGTCTTTTCTAAATATCTAAATAGCTTTTCTTCTCTATTAAAGGTACTGTCTTTCACCTAAAATGTATACGAAATTATTGATATTTATAACAAGTTAATCTGGGATTTATAAAAATATCATGGATCATATTGACCCAGCACATTACAAAAAATTCACTGGTGGGATGAAAACCTTTTACGATATGCCATCTTAGCCCACTACTCTCTGAGTTGGCACACAGAAAAAGTGATGTCGCATTGATAAAGCAAAGTCACATAATGTAGCCTAATTTGTTCAGTTTTCACATAGCTTCATCCACGTCGGAGTAGCTGTACGATTGTAAAATTTTTCTGTACAGTTTATAATAGTATATGTTGTGCATGCACTCATCTTTTTTTAATTAGGAAAGTAGTAGGTTTATAGAAATACCATGCAGAAAGCACAGTCCCCATATACCACCCCTCACACACAGTTTTCCCTCCCTATTATTAACACTTTGCATTGGTGTGGTAGCATTGTTAAAGTTGATGAAACAGTGTTATTATAATTATATCATTAAATATAGTCCATATTTATATCAGAGTTCACTGATTGTGTTGTACAACCCTGTTTTTTTTTAAATTTTATTCTAGTAACATATATGCAACCTTAAATTTCCACCTTTTAACCAGATTCAATTATATAATTCAGGAGTGTTACTTATATTTACAATACTGTACTACCATCACCACCATCCATTCCCAAAACTTTTCATCACCCCAAACAGTAACTCTCTACTAATTGAGCATTAACTTTCACTCCCTACCCCCAAGCCCCTGGAAACTTATAGTTTCTGACACTATGAATTTGCTAATTCTAATCATTTAATATCAGTGAGATCATACAATATGTCTTTTATACGTCTGGCTTGTTTCACTCAACAAGATGTTTGCAATGTTTATTCATGTTGTAGTATGCATCAGAACTTCATTCCTTTTTACAGCTCAATGCTGTTCTATTGTATGCACATACTGCATGTTGTTAATATATTCCATCTGGTGATGGATACTAGGGTTGCTTCCATCTTTTGGCAACTATGAATAATGCTACTATAAATATGAGTGTGTAGATATCTGTTCAACTCTCTGCTTTCAATTCTTTGGGTTATGTACCTGGAAATGGGATCACTGGGTCATATGGTGATTATATACTTAACTTTCCAAGGAATTGTAAAATGTTTTCCACAGTGGCTACACCATTTTACATTCCCACTAAAAATGAACAATTGTTCCTATTTCTCCACATCCTTTTCCATATTTGTATTTTCCTTTTCTTTAATAGTAGCTGCTCTGGTGGATGTGCCAACCAACTCATTGTGGTTTTAATTTGCACTTCCCTAATGGCTAATAATGTTCGCATCTTTTCACATGCTTATTGACCGTTTGTACATCTTCATTGGTGGAATGTTTATTCAAGTCATTTGCCCATTTTTAAACTCGGTTGTTGGTCGCTTGATTGTTGAGTTGTAGGATTTCTGTATATATTCTGTATATTAAATGCTTTTTAGAATATGTGGTTTCCACATATTTTCTCCTGTTCTGTGGGTTGTTTTTTATTTTAAATTTGCATCTTTGATGCAAATAGATGTTAATTTTGGAGAAGTCTTATTTATCTATTTCTTTCCTTTGCTGCACATGCTTTGGATGTAAAGTCTAAGGAATCATTGCCTAACAGAAGATCCAGAAGATGCATCTCTGCTTTCTTGTAGGAATTTTAAGTTTTGGTTCTTATATTCAGGTCTTTGATCCATTCTTAGGTAATTTTTGTATATGGTGTTAAGTAGGCATCCACCTTCATTGTTTTGCATATGGATATCTAATTTTCCCAGCACCATGTGTGGAAGAGAATTATTTTCACACTGAGTGGATTTGGCATGTTTGTCAAAATTCAATTTTCCAGAGTTCCAGAGAGATGGTGGAATAAGATAGGCCAAGTTCACTCTTGCTCCAAGGAACAGCTAGAGAAGGGATAGGAAGGTGACTGGGATGGTGATTCCAGGATATAAGTGACCTGGGAGGGTCTTCTAACCACAAAGGGAGGCCCTGGTTGCAAAAACTGAAGAAAACTGGATACTGTCCAGCTAATGAAAACAGCCTAATTAGCCCCTTTAGAAACGGGAGCCTGAAGCCCTCAGGAGTGCACAGATGGGGAGACGGGGACAAGGAAATAAGCCAAGCCGAGTTCCTTAAATGAGCTACCTTCAGGTGCTGGCCACAGCATGCGACTCCCCCACACCCCACCCACCTGAACCCCTACACCTGGCCACCGAACCAGGTTCCAAGCATCTCTGCCCCAACATCCCCCCCACCCCTATGAGTCCCCGCCCCACAACCCTGCTTTGCACATGTGCACACAAGTGTCCAAGCCCTAACTACCTCTCCCATGCAAGTGCATAGCCTTGTCCTACCCCTGCCAAGACCTGTGCAGCCACCCCCAGCCCA
>PVIY010039870.1:0-22793 GCA_004026745.1 Myrmecophaga tridactyla
CGGTGATAAATGGAGAGAGGGAAAGACAGTGGGCAACAGAACATCAGCTATAGCAAAGGATATGATTCCCACAGTTGAAGCCAGAAGGAAGATGTCAGATTTTATGGAGTGACAAGGCTGCTTGAGAGTACATATATGACATAGCCTGAAGACTCTCAGAAGCATCTGGTAGAATTTTGAGGGTTGACTGGAGGAACCAAAAAAAAAAAAAAAAAAAAAACTGCAGGAGAAGGAAGAATCAGAAAAACACTGTTTTCTTACTGCCCGGTTATATCTAAAGATAAAAATTTCTGAGGAAATTGAGTAACTGTCATTTGTACGTATGTAATGGCTAATAGAGTGGAGGGCAGAGATTGTGTATTTCTTGTATTCGAATGGTACTTTACACAATGGAAAAAAATGAACAATCCTTGAATGAAATGCATAAATCTAAGAGAATGCCTGTAAGATAACTTTCAGGTGCATGTGATGGTAGATAATAGGGATACTGTTTTCAAAATAAAATAAGGCACATGACTTATTATAACAGTAAAGTGCTCTTCTATTAGTCTCCAAAACCCAACAGATGTTTCCAAATTTAGCTCAATATCTAATTTTGGGCAGGCATGGGAAGAGTGTGGGAAGGGGCATGTTTGTGCATGTGCGTTCAGGAGTTTTAAAGGGGACAAGAAATGAAGTGTGATACGCAGAGAGAGAGAGTGATTTATGTACACATGGAGATCTAGAAGTAAACACACATACACACATGCACACATATACAACTCTCAAATTTATACCAGCCCTAAAAGTCTCTTTCCTTTCCAGCTTGGCAATGCCATTGGTATCCAGCACCCCAGATAGTCACTGCCCCTGAATGCTCCTGGCTAGAATGTAGAGTTTCTGCAAATTACACCTAAAGTGGGCAATGGAGAGGAAAAATTGAATGAAATTCAACATAGGAAGAGCCAATTTGAGTACTATAAAATGTTTTCTAATCATGGAGTCTATTAAGTCTGGGGAGAATCTCGGTACAAAAAAATGTGAAGTCCGTATCATAGGCAGGACTTTAAAAACCTCAAAGAAAAATACTATTTAAACTGTCAACAGGGCAAATGTCTGCAGCAGATGAAAAGCATGACCTTTAGACTATGACCAGAATTGTAACAATTGGTGAAACTTATGTGATAAAGAGAAAAACCTGCCATCCCTCTGTCTTGTGCTGGAAGGTAAGACAATTATAGTTTTAATGGGTCATTATTCGCTTTCTAGGAAAAAAAGATCAGTTCAATATTTAAAAATATGGAAGTGCTAAGTGCTCAAGGAGTATGATGTATGCAATCTACTGTTAAATGCTCAGAAAACAGACAGACAGACAGACTATGGATAGATAGACAGGTAGACAGAATGATATCACAAAAGTGGCAAAATGTTAAAAGATGGTAAATCTGGGTGTCTGGGTAGGGGGCATATTGGCGTTCTTTGTATATAGATTTTGTGTTATTTTTGCAACTGTTCCTTAAGTTTGAAATTATATCAAAATAAAAGTTAAGGGGATTTTTTTAAAAAATATGACTTCCTAAACTAAACATAATGAACGTGATGGGCTAGTAGCAAGACGCATTAGATGCAAGGCTGCTGTAATTAGAGTTTTCCTTACTATGCCAAGCATCTCATTGAAAGAAAATGTTCTTGAAGAAATTTCGAGTTTCCACTGTGAAGGCAGTTTTATTAATGTCCACACAGAGGTGAACCTAAGTCCTGCTGTTGCTGAGTTTACATTTCAACTCTGTCCTTAGGTTTGACGGGCAATGTGTTCATAATCCTAAAGAGAGAGTTCACTGTACAGAACTGCACTGTGGATCAGCACTGGGTGGTCCTCGGAGACTTTTATTTCTTTCCTTCACATAATGAAATTTCCTTCACATAATGAAATTTAAGCACCTTCCTGTGTATTTAATTTAAAAATACCAGCCACTCTATTGTTCAGAACAAAGTTCTTTTAATAAAAAAAAAAAAAAAGGCTACTGATTCCTCAGACACCTTCCATGGAAGAGGCAATGAGCATTTTAGGATTTTAAACTATGCTTCCACTAATCCCTTAGAGTTTTCTATATCACAGAATTAACCACCTATTTTGCTAAACGCCTACAGAGAATTGGTCAAGTTCATGCTTTTCCTTTTAAAGCTATTGAAACTCTTCAGTTGTGAAAATAGTCTAATGAAAGCAGCCTCTTGATCCTCTGCCTGCACTCACAGACTATCCTGGAATGAATATTTCACAGTTAGGCACAGCCTCAATGTGTTTTGGGGACAGTTGGGTGGAAATAGAAAGGTGTCGGAGCGAGACAGAATCATTGCAGGGGTAAACAGGCTGCCAGGCAGCTGTGCCATTACAAATAAGACTGCACTCCCCAATGCTGTCTCACTTATCAATTTTGACAGGTGACTGTCTTGACTCCTTGGAATATTTATCAAAGAGGACAAATTGTGCTGAATGTCAGGTTTTCCAAAATGACTTTGGTTAGTAGCTGACTCTAATGAAAATAGGTCTCGTAACCACTTGTCATGCAGGGGAAAGATAACAGTCTGCCTAAATAATTTTTGCTTAGAAAGTCACTTATTTATTTATTTGCATCTATCTTCTTCCATTCCCACCATTTCAATTCAAGCCATTTTGATTTCCCATCTAGACTATAAAAATTGGCCCCTAGTTTATTTCCTTTCTTTGGGCTATGTTCCTCCAAATTTGTCCTCTCCACTCCTGTGAGAAATGGTATAACTGAAATGCCAATCTCATGCGTCAGGCCTCTTCTAATATGGAATTGTCATCCGTTGCCTGTAGTATAAAGTCCAAGTTTCTTAGTACATAATAAAATGATTTTCCTTCTTTGGGCCCTGCATTCTTTTCCAGCCACTTTCCATGTCTTTCTTCATTTCTCATAATTCACTCTCTGGTTACTCTGAAATAATTGCAGTTCCTTAAACCTACTATATTTAATGATGCCTTAGCACTTGTCGGCTTATTCAAAACTCTGCTCAGGTGTCATTTCCTCTTGGACTATTCCTTAAAAGAGTCCATCATTACCCTCTCTGTACCATGTCTGTATTTTACTATTGTGTGTGCCTCACTGCCGCGTAATTATATATTTCCTACCTCTTTCCACATCTAGATAGTGAACTATTTTAACAGAACTTAGTACCTTATTTATTTTTGACTTTCCAATGCCCAGCATGGAATCTGTAGCACTGTGTTTCTCAAGAATATTTATTTCTGAACTGAACTGGGTCACCATGGTTTTCAGATAACTGAAAGGAAATCATCTTCATATCAAAGGAGAAGTGGAAGTCATTTAAAAATATTTGGGTCTACAAGCAAAAGTTAATGGAATAGGAAAAGCAAGCCTTTAAATTCTTCAGGTTTAATCATGTATTATGGGACTAGAATGATTTGAGCTTGCATGCAGATGACTGAAACCTTAGGGAGCAATTTCAAATATTTTACTATTACATGTATGAAGTTGCAAATATGAGGACTTAGATGAGATTCCAGTAATCGAGCATATACTCATCACTTCAGCATTTTAGTAAATCCTTCCAAACATTTCTTTAACTTGCAGTACTTTGTGTTTAGTAAGAACGTCTAATATTGTGTCAGGCCTTTCCTCAATCCTCCACATTCCACAATCACTAAGTTCTCACAATTTCGCCTCTTAAATACATTTCATATCCACCCCTGACTTTCCTTTTCCACTGCTGCTGCAATATTGCCCCTATTCTAGTCTAAAGAGAAAGCTAATACTTCATTCATTTTACTTTTTATACAAAAATAGTAAATCATTCAACAGACACATACTGCAAACATAACTGATAAGAGGGACATGCAAAGATGGGAAAAGTAGTTAAAAGTTAAATGGCAGAAATGAACATCCAGTGGCTACAGCATACACATACTTCTCCCCTCTTGCTTCAAAACCCAGAATGTGTAAAGAAAAAGCACGTATTTAAAAAACCCAATAGTGCTTAAAAATAAGAAAGGGAACCCTGGGTGGATTGGAAATCATGAGAAATCTCTGAAGGATGAAAGCAGAAGGGATTAGATTAAAATCAGAAATTCAAACAAGAGAGTGAGCATCAAGGACTTTGTTCTCTGAAACACCAAACCAGACAGGCTCAGAGCTGGGAGTTTCCACACTCAGAGCAGGGTGGGAATGTGATGCACACTGAGGAAGGATTCCTTCAGCCCCATTCTCCCTGTCAGCTCTAAACACCAAGAGCCACAGATTAGCCCCCTTAACCTTCCTCATAGTCTAAAGAGATAGGTTTTCACAGCCCCCAATTTAGAGACAGGAAACTGAACCCAACTCCAGGTAGAGATCATGAAATTAGAAGGCCAGGCAGTGCAGTATTATGAAGGCAAAGGAGAAACAGCATTTCAAGAAGATGCAGATGGCAATGCCAATTCATGTCTCAAGCGCTTGCACTCAGATCCCATCATCCATAAGAAATGGGGTTTCTTTATTGAAGGTTCATTTTCTCCTCTTTCCTTAAATATTCTTCACTCAATGTGACAAAGTTGAGACTTGCCTTGATTAAACGTTGGGATATATAAACATATATAAATGCCTACTACGTATGTGCAAGTCACTGTACTATGCATTCTCATCTATTATCTCATTTAATTTTGTGAAATATACATTATTAATATCATCTTCTTTACATAGATAAAGAATCTGAGGCTCAGAGAGGTGATACAAGTTCCAAGCAGTGGGTTCAATTTGAGCTTACCTTGGGTTGATTTCAAATATAACTAAATATAATCTCTCCTCAAATCAGAATGATACTATTAGAACTTTAGTTTTTTGAGTATAAGTGTTGAAAGGTTATTTTTGTTCTTTATCTCTTTCACACCATCTTCTGTCACTGGGGCTCTCTCATCCAGACTCGACTTCTCCTTAAGCATCATCCTTAAATAATAACTGCCTGCTTAGCACCTGCATGAGTGTCTAAGTGGCATCTCAAACTTAACATGTCCAAAATTTTAACTCTTGATTTTGTCTCCTTACCCTCCAAGCCATACCTTTTCCTCCCTTAGTTTTCCTCATTTTAGGAACTGATACATTTGCCGTTTAGTAGCTCAATTTAAAAACCTACCATCAATTCCTGTTTTCCTTATTCCCATAACCAGTCCATCTGCAAACATGGCTTTTCTGCCTCAAAAATGTATCCCAAATCCACTGGCTTTTTACCAGTTTTACTACTAATGAAAGCAGCTTCAGTTCAGTTCTCATCTGGATCAGTACAACTACTTTCTACCAGTTTCCTCTGTTTACCTTATTACTAAAGTAATATTTTAAAAATATAAATCAGATCATGACATCCCTCCTCTTAAATTCCTCTAATGTTTTTCTCTTGCACTTAAAATAAAATCTCTGAGACTTATTGTGATTAGTAAGCCCTAACTGTTCTGACCCATACAGTCTACTCTTTCTTCTATAAACTACACTCTGATGACCCTGGGCTTTTTGCTCCTATAATGTACAAAGCCCTTTTTACCTCAGGGACTTTGCACCATCCATACATCTTCTCTCTGTGGCTGAGAAGAGTTCTGGAGTGAGGCTGCCTAGGAATGGACATCAGTGTGTCCACTACCCAGCCATGACAAAGTTCTTGAACTTTCTCTGCCTCAGTTTCTTCATATGTAAAATGGTGATACTACCAATATCTACATCCTACCATTGTAGCAGAGGTTAAATGAGTCAAAATATATTCACAATTAAGATAAGGGATAATAAGAGTTAGTTGCTATAGTGTTATTTCTTCAAATCTTGGTGCGGGTGACTCTTTCTTTGCTTTGAGTTCTCAGCTCTCAGAGGAGTTTTCTTTGATCACCCTATATATGTTGCCCTCCCACTAACATTTTATGCTACTTTCTTCAAAGCCCTTATTATCTTCGTCTGATTATTTCTTATTTATTTTATTTTATAATTGTCTTCTTCCATTTTCCATGGGGACACTGTTTCGTTGGCCCTTGTAGCTCATTGCCTGAACTACACTGTACCTGAACTACACTTTGCATGAACTAGGGAGTTCACAAGTATTTGCTGAGGAATATTTGAAGTCACAGCATTACTTAAATGCCAGCATTCTTAGCTTTGTGTATCCATCTGATTTCTGGGTATTTCTACCTGGATGTTCTTATATCTCAAATTGTACAAAAGCATAGCCATAGCTGTGCTTGGCATTTTGTATCTAAAATTCAACAGTGCCACCAGATGACAAGAACCTGTCACCTCAGTGGGAAACCTGGAAGCCAGACTTCTCTCAGGGAGATGAAATTGAGAGTTAAAATGATTATGATAGAATATATTCATACACACACATCTAATATGTATGTGGCAGCCACTGTACTAAACACTCACACATGTTATCTCATTTAATCTTGTGAAATACATACTAATGATATTATCTTCTCTGTCCAAATGAGGAAACTGAGTCTTGGAGGGTCACATAGTGCTTAGTAGCAACGTTTGAATTGAGCTCAGTTCAGACTATTTCCAAATACACCTGAAAATAATTTCTTCTCAAATCAGGGTGATTCAATTAAATTTCGTGTCTTGGGGAATAAAAAACTTGAAGGGCTATCAAATTAATAGGTAGGTTCTTTAAAGGGGACAATACATGAGGATTTAAGGAAATCAATTTATACTACATAATTGAAATAAGAGCAAAATAATTTGGGTGTTAAAGATCTTCTAGGATCTTTTTCAGGTGATTGATCTGATACCAATTAGATATTTATCACCCTGCTTTATTATATTATAGAAGCCTATGCTTTGCTATAAGATTACTCTTCCATTATGTATGTACCAAGATCATTAAGAATAATGAGAGAAAATGACCTTAAAACAATTTTACCACATCTCAGAGAACTCCCAAGAGATCATATGGAATTTTCTGCTTTTGCCAGACTGCATATGGAATGACCAGTCTGGTTTTGAAGTGGGGGTAATGTCAATGCATTTTCTCCTATGAGAGTAAGATAATAAGACAAATTATATAGTCACCTGTACCACAAATGTATGAATAACCCTAGGTCTGTGAACTTGTTTACCCATCCTACACTAGCTTTTATTCTATGAGATCTGCATTACTAAAATCTCTCTCTTTTTTTTTGTTCTGCAAGGGCAGGCACCGGGAATCAAACCCGGGTCTCCGGCATGGCAGGCGAGAACTCCGCCTGCTGAGCCACAGTGGCCCGCCCTGCTAAAATCTTTTTAACGTGGACAATTCCCAAGGACGTCATTTGGAAAATGTAGTCCTTTATAAGAGAAATGTAAGTCTGAGGGATAGAAACAGAAGTTTAGAGTTCCTTTCACTTTCATTTTGGAAGAAGAGATTTTATTAATTGTGCATATTGGATAGGAAATGCTTACATCTTTCCTAACTGGAAAAACTTACTTGTATCTCTTCTTAGGGAGTCACAGCTTTCTTTTGGGTTTCCCAACCGAATTACTAACATGTTCTTAAAGCATATTGAAAATTTTTGTTTAAAATGATTCACAACCGTCTCACTTGGCAGATATCCACGTACAATTCAAAAGGAAGGAAAAATTCCTTAAGGATTATGAACTTCCTGGCTGTAAAAAGGCTCAACAGCTGTCAGTTGATGCCCTAGTTACTCATAAACATTCCCTTGGAAACACACCATCCTTCCAATGGCTATTTCGGAATTTTAGATCTCTCTCCTAGATCAAATCGCCAGTTTGTAGGATGTTTGGTTTTAGTTTGCTATTAATTAGCTGTGAGAGTGAATCTTTAACCTCCATGGATTTCCTCTGTAAAGTCTCTATAAAGGAAAGCTTATGTGCCTTTTTGTGGCTCACTCCTACCATGTCAAACACAGTTCTCTTTATTTTAATTCTCCTTTGTCTGACCACTATTTAATTGTTCTTTATACAAAACTGTTTATCCGCTTTTATTTTAAAGCTCTATCTGTAACATCTATTATTATGCCTTATTAGTGGTAATTCTTTTATATTTGAAAGGAGAGTTCTATTCACAATACAGTTCTCTTTTTAAAAGCACATACTTTTTTTTTTTTAAACCCGCTTTCTATAGCAAATCCCTTGTGGGTTACTGCTTCCTATAGACTCTTTCCTTTTCTACTGGATAGAATCTATGACTTTAAAAACCTAGTCTTCTCAGGAGAATGCAAACAGAAATGCTTTCACTGTGTTTTAAAGGAAAGAGAAAAAAGTGGTCAGATTTAACTTTTAACACTCTGTTACTGAAAAACAAATGGAAAAAAGGAGAGGGGATACCTATAAGAGGGGAGAACAATGAAATGAAAGCACAGGCAAAAGAGTATTTGTGAGACTGGTTGAATTTTAACTTTGGTTGGTGAGTAATTTTTGCTATAGAACTACAACTCACAATTAGGTTTAGGTTCCAAAACAGCGGTTTCTTTAGTATCTTGCTGTTCTAATTTGCTAGCTGCTGGAATGCAACACACCAGAGATGGACTGGCCTTCAATAAAAGGGGATTTTTTTAGTTAACATATAGTTCTTCAGAGGAAAGGCAGCTAACTTTCAATTGAGGTTCTTTCTTACATGGGAAGGCACAGGGCGATCTCTCCAGGCCTCTGGGTTCCAAAAACTTTCACCAAGGTGATTCCTTTTTGTATCTCCAAAGGCCTGGGCTGAGCTGAGAGTGCTGAGATGAGGTATGCTGAGCTGCTTGGGCTGTGCTACATTGAACTCTCTCATTTAAGCACCAGCCAATTAAATCAAGCATCATTCATTGCAGCAGGCACACCTCCTAGCAGACTGCAGATGTAATCAGCAACAGATGAGGTTCACATGCCATTGGCTCATGGTCACAGCAATAGAACTAGGCACCTTCACCTGGCCAAGCTGACGCCTGAATCTAACCACTACAGTTGCATAAAATACAAACATGTACTGCCTTGAATGCCCTGTCCTAAATGATGATATTTGGTAATTCAAGATTGTATGATACAAATTAAAGATAAAACATGGCACTGTTTAACAGGGTGACCCCGATTAAAGATGATCACTGTAGTTAACAGGATAAGAATGCTTTTTCATGAATTATAACAAATGTACCACAAATAATACAAAGTGCTAATAGAGTGGTAAATGAGAAGAAGTACATCTAATGTAAACTATGGACGATAGTCAGTACTATTTTAATAATCTTTCATCCATTGTTACAAAGGTAACAATATTAAAAAACCACCATTACAAAAAAGTGCCGTCATCAGTTTTAACCAAAGTTCCACACCAATGCAAGGTAGATGGTGGGGTGGTATATGAGAACCCTGTATTTCCTGAAGGATTGTTCTGCAAACCCACAACTTCTCTAATAAAAAAATAAAAAAGAAATCCTTTGATGCATATAAGGAAGTGTCATATCTAGTGATTGTCAGTGGATTAATAACTTTCCCATTCATCTTTTTTCTTTTTTTTTTGAATGCAGTTTTATTGAGATATATTCACAAATGATACAAACCATCTGAAGTGTACAATCACAGGGTTCACAGAATCATAACATAGTTATGCATACAATCCCATCCATTCATCTTTGTACTATCCTAATCTATTCTATTTATGACTACAGTTATAGAGAGTTCTTGTATTTCAAAATATAAATGTCCACTGCTTCATCTATAAACATCATTATTATTGTTGACATCTTTCTCTGGGTTTAAAAGGAACCAAAAGATTTATTTGCTTCATTACTAATTCTAAACAACTTATTAGCCTGATGCAGACCCAGAAGGGATATGTGTGTGCACATGTGGGAATCATATTTTTAGACATGATTACTGGACCAGTAAGCAATAATTTCAAATTTCAAGTAGAACAAATTATGATTTTATTTTTCCAATTATTCAACTTGAAGCAAAAAACAACTTTTCAGAAAAAAAATGAAAAAGAGATCTAGAGAATTTCCGTCCTAACCCCCTTAAGGATGTCCACCTTGGTTTTGCTAGCTTTCAAGTATATTTAATATTTAGTCATTGGCTCAATCATTCTATGTGCTTGGTACTGGGAAGACAAGGATGCATGGGACAAGGGCCTCATACTCAAGAAGTTCAGAGACTTTTGGGGGAGCCCAAAGTGAAAACAAATAACCATATAATAAGGTCAATGGATGGGGGTGCAGAGATCAGAGATCAGAAACCAAGGCCCAGTGCTTCTTTAAAAAGTGAATAACTAATAATCCTTACATTTGTCAAATATTTAACAGTTTAAGAAACATTTTTCTCTCTGTGTTCTTATTTCTACTTCCTTCATAAAATTAAAGATGTGGGAGGTGGACCTTGAAAGACAAGGGCTAGAAACCAGGCAGAGTAAGACAGGAGAGGGGCAATCTAGGTAGACAAAACCAAACGTGAAAAAGACTACCCCCTTCCCCCATTCCACCCTGCCAAACATATGGTTTGCTTGGGGAATTGTAAGCAATTTGTGTGGTGCAAACATAGCCTCCAAAGCATGCAGGCCTGGTGGGAGGTGAGCACAGAAAGAACAAGGTGAAGAGTGCCAGATGCTAAGAAGTTTACATTCCTTATACAGACCTTATATCTATATATTTCTATATATCTAAAATGGATATTCAGCAGCATGTCAGGGAATCCATAAAGCCACAGCTTAAACATGATGCATCTTCCTGGACTATTTGTGGAGTTGAGTGGTGGAATTAAGTAATTGAATTGGTAAAACCTTTGAAATTTACTTTTATGTTAAACTACAATGCATCTAATAAGGAGTAAAATGCAAATTTACATCATTTCTAAAAATGCAACACAAGACCTGGGCCTATAACCTCATGTGCCTCCTTTACTTCTTTGTGAAAAAAATTGAGGAGCTCTCCTAGAAATAATGGAGAATTCTTGAAGGACTTTCAGCAGAAGGAGTGATGCAATTACATCTGGGTTTTAGAACAATCTTTCTGGTCATACTAAGAAAGAGATGATGGTGTTAGAACAGGGGAAGACAAATGAGGGGGTCACTGCCTGTGAGGAGTGAAGGGAGAGGAGCTGACATGTAATGACATGCACCAGGCTCAGCTGAGATGATTTAGTGTCAGTTGGAGGTGAGGGGCAGGAAGGAATTAAGGGCTTATTCAACTTCCTGGTCAGTGCCACTTTACTTAGAAAGTAAGTATCTTTTAAGAATTAAAGCACATATTATGGCAAGATAGCAGAAACTCAACACATGGTAACTCATAATTGTGGGGATATTGGGATTCTTAAATAAGATATTGGATAGGAGGAAGAGCAGATTAGGGGAGGAGAGTGCTTAATTTTGGAAGTAATTCCTAATTTTGATTAAATATCTTTAAATTTTGCAAATATGAATCTCTTATCATTTGTCTTATTCTTTTTCAATCCTATTTTTATAGACCTGTATTTAAATTTGTACCTGATATGAAAGTAGGTATACATTAAATACTAACTACAATATTAAGCTCATTGGCTAGGTTGATGGGGATACACTATTTCAGTAAACAGGGTATTTATTCCAAGTCTATTTTTAAAATTTGTTTTAAGTATAAGTTTCATTATAAAGAAAAAAAGATCACTGAACACAGGTGAGACCACTCTCATATACTGCCTGTGAGAATGTAAATGGATACAACTGTTTTGGAAAGCAATTTATCAATATGTTTATCTGAAGGCTTAAAAATCATATATATACATTGATTCCAGAATTTTACTTCCGAAAAGGCTTTCTTATAGAGATAATTCTGAAATGTAGATTAAAAAGTCATGCATAAAGCAGTTGATTGTAACCTTTTATAGTTAAGCAAATCTAGAAAAATGCAAGTACCCAACAAAATGGTACAATTGCATTTATATAAAACAATGTGCACAGAAGAGATAAACACATGCACATGTTAACTGCGACAGCCTCAGGTGGTATACCTGAGGGAGACTGTTTTGTTTTATTATTTTATTTTGGACCTCAAATGATAGATTGGATTTACCATAACCTTTGGCTCACAACACACTCTTGTTGTGAGATTGGTTGGTGAAAGTTTCTCTTTTATTTATTTTAGACCATATTAGATTCAACTATTTAATACACCGTGAATCCCTGTGAGCCCACCATGCAACCATGGGCCAGAGCACCGCCAATAATTTATTTCGGAGAAGGGAGAGAAGGGGGGATACCTGTCACACCAATATAAAACATATCACCTTTAAGGACTTCAAAATTCATTTCAGACACAATATTATATGGTAGAAAAAAATCACACTACGATTATTTTCCGTATTTTTCTAAATAAAAAAATACTACATTTAAATAAAATAATTCATTTTCTAGTTCCTACAGACTGCATTCCCCATTTCAAACTGTCAAATGTGTACTGTTCAGCTTGGTCTGAGCCCTACAGCTGAAGTCAGAGGTAATGTGAAGAGGTGAGCTACTTGCTGCCACTTGGTACAACACTAAATTGATACAGTGTGAGGCCACATTTGTATGCTCTATACAAACCCATAAAATAAATGAGCGTGGGTATATTTCAAATATTAAGATATTTCTAAAATTTTTAAGTATTTGCCCATGGATTTGTCTCACTGTGCTTAGATGACTTACATCAGAGTACTGGATACTAACAAATCACTCCATAGCCAACATCTGTTGGCCACTTGGAGCTCATCCTGCAATCCAGGAGGTTGAAAGGTCCACTCAAGGGGCAAAGCTGGACCTGGGACCGGACTCCTCATCCGGACTTCTTTCACTTTAATGTATTGTCTTTGAAAGGAATATTAGAATCCTCAAATGTGATCTGCTTTATATTGGAAAAGGCAGATCTCCTTCCTCTGCCCCCAGGAAAACAATTCTTTGTAAGAAGAATAGAGGTCATCAGGAAAATATGATTTGTTATGCAAATATCCACCTTAAACATAACTTTTGGCAAGCACCTTAAATAATGCAAGGAAATGGTTTGAACATGTATCCTGTGTATCTTCAAATAAAAATTGAATGTCAGTATTTTGGTAAAACTCAGATATGCAGTGTAAGGAAACTCCATTTTATATTTAGATCCTACTAACAGCATTGTATCCCTGGTTACATTGTTTAAGGTCCAACTTGGGAGGTTAAATTTGCTTTTCATTGTTTTCTCAGGAAATAAGGTTTATGTTGTTATAATCATAAAGCAAAGGTACATCTGCCGTATATTTGTTTTGCAAAATTACATGATCAATTTAACAGCAATACTAATCTCATTTCTTTGAATAAGAAATCTGAAAGAATTACAATTTACTTTGATGACTTTTTCCAATCTTGTGGCATTTTCTTTCCAGTCACTCTTTAAGGAAGATTTAAAAAAAAAAATAGAACCTTACAACTTAAGATATTCATTCAATTTACTAGACATGGGTATCAGTATTAATTAATATCAATATTATTATATATTATTATATAGGAGTTATTTCCGCTTGGAATATCAGGATTAGATAACAGGCGAGTACAAAGTACTAGCCTCAATTAAGGTTCAACAAGTATAAACACTAGGGCAAGCATATAACGTATTGCCCAGTCAGGACATTTAGAATAAAAGCAGTTATTACTAATAACTACATGGATCATTAGCATACACCAAGACTCTCTACAGCAAACCAGGATGTATCGTTATCCCAAACAGATGCTAATCCATCAGTCTTTAGCATCACAAATTAGCATTTGTATTTAGGAGGATTTTCCAGTTTACAAGTTTGGGTCAAAGCATACACATATCTTTCTTGTTAAAGGAGCAACAACAACAAAAAATCTTTTTTTTCTTTCATAACCTAGCACAAGTGTCTGTTTACATTCAATAATTACTGTTAATCGTTACCAGAAACAAAGACTTGCACACTTCATTTCAAATTGCTACTCCATCTGCCCTCTCTCCTTCCCCTCATTTAATTCCTTGTATTTGTTTTAAGGAGACTTCTAAAATAAGAACAGTAGCAGCTTACTGAGTGTCCATTCTGTACCATGGCAGGTGCTAAGAGATAAAAGACAATTAGAAGGCAATCTTTGGAGAAGAAAAAGCTAAGTATGCAATTAACTATAACGAAAGCATAATATAAATGACAAAATATTTACAGAATGCGATGTGGCTTTCCAGTGGCAGGGAAGACTGTATACCATGAGGGTGAGGGGAGGTCATGGGAGACTCATGAAGGAGTGATGCTCGGATCTATCTTTAAACATTGGCAGAGACTTGGGGGTAAACAGCAGAGAAGCCCATAAGCAAACATATAAAGGAAGGAAAGCACACAGCTGGATCTAAGTTGTGCTAGGTTGTGGCAGGCATATGAAGGGAGGTCAGAAGATTGGGTGTATGAAGAGAGGTATGTCTGGAAAGGCAGGGTGACGACAGAGTAAGAAAGACCTTCAAAGCCAGTGTCTTAATTTCCTAGAGCTGCCATAACAAAATACCACAAACTGGATTGCTTAAAACAACAGATATTTATTGTCTCATAATTCTGGAGACTAGAAGTCCAAAAATCAGGGTTAGAAGGGCCACACTCCCTCTATGAATGAAGTTCCTTGGGAAAAAGTCTATTCTATGCCTCTCTCATAGCTTCTGGTGGTGGCTGGTAATCCATGGCATTTCTTGATTTATAGCATAACTTAATATCCGCCCCATATGGCTATCTTCTCTATGGACACATGTCCCTTCATGTGGCATTCTCTCCTGCAGTCCATCTATCTCTGACCAGTTCTCCCCTTCTTATAAGAATATCAGTTATATTGGGTTAGGACCCACCCTAATCCAGTTTGCTCTCAACATAACTAATAATATCTTCTATGACCCCATTTCCAAATAATGTCACACTCTCCAGAAGACACTTTAGGATTTGAACATGTCCTTATGGGGGACACAACTCAGACCACATCAGCCAGAGAGAGTACTTAAAAGTTAAAATAAGGAATAAACTGGAGTCATACAAGAAAATGAGCAGAAGAGTGATCCAATGTGAGTGCACTCAAGAAGGACTGGTGTGTCAGTGGTGGATAGGATAGACTGCAAGGAATAGGGTCTGACTACAGAAGACAAAGAAATAGCTTAAGAGATAGAGCAGCTAGAGGAAGCAGTGGTGATATGGAGAAATGTGCCACAAAGAGTGTGGAAGTACAAGCTTAAAATATGAGAATTGACTACTTTGGGCTCCAATATTAAGATTCTAATTTGACACTGTAGAGAAAATGGTGGTTTCATTAATAGATATCTCAATGAACCAACTCCAAACTGACAATATCATCTCATCTTAAATGTTCAAGTAATAAAACTATTTTCACACTTCATCTAGATCAGTTTTCAATTCAGAAACCACTCCCTCCCAAATGAAACTTAATAAGGAGATTTTTTTAAATGAATGCTTTCATTGCCACATTAATAAGTGCTATAAAATTATTTTAGATGTTTCATTAATAATTCTAAAATGTGATTAGCTAGAAGACAAATAGAAGTTGAAAGAAAAAGACTGGTGAAATAAAAAGCGTTGGGTGAATTAAAAACATTCTGAGATTCTACACTTTCTCATTTTACATACTATTTTCTTCTTCTTTCTACCATATACCACAACACATGGATAATATAAAGTCTGTTTATGACTTATATTCCATGCTTAAAGATATCCTTTATATTGGCAATTTTCAACTCCTTGATAGCTGTATCTCTCTTAATACTTTGAGATTGTAAGAGTCAGGTTTGGCTTTGTGGGGAGACATTCAGTTTTCTGAGCATTGTGGTATTTCACACATCTGCTGAATGATCCCTCAGTGAAGAAATTATAAAGGGGACAAGGGTAACATGTCAAATTCCTATCAAGTATGAGGTTCTGATTTGATAAACTGATGGTCAGTAGAGATAGATTTTCACAGAGACCATTAAACTTCCAGTTCATTACTCATGTCTTGCTATTTTTTCTCCATTTGGGTTCTTTCCTCAGTTGGGTTTAACTGAACCAAAATTGTCACCAGGATTAGAGCCCTTGACATAAAGAAGAAATACCTGCTGGAAAAGGGAGAGGACATTTGATGAAACTGCGTGGCGGTCCCAAGTTCTGGTCTCATTCTTTTGTACAATGAGGGAAGGGACTATACTGTTCAGAGGAAGTCAGTCCATACAGGGAGCAATGGGATTCCCATTTATTCATTCATCAAACGCTTATTGAGCATCCACCATGTGACAGGCGATACGATACGATGATGAGCAAGGCAGAAAAGTCCCCTGCCTCAAAGCCTAGAAGGGACCCACACTGGTCACACACGTACACTAGGGAGAATTTCCTCTACATTGGCTTCCCGGATCATTAAGGTATTCAAAAAAATACGACCAAAATCTAAAATTAATTGTTATCCTCTTGTTATATGCTTTTCTGAAAGGAGTGCTCCTTGAGTTATAATTCCTTCTTTTTAAGTATGGGAGTAAGAGGTAACACTTAAATTTTTACAGACATTTTGCACATATTCTCAGAGACCCAGCTCCAGGAAATGCATTTTGCAAAATGACATTTCCTGGCATAGCACAAGAGTTTACTTATGCTTTGAATAAGAATTGCCAAGAGGAAGCTAATTAATATGCTAAATACACATTCCTATTTATAGACACTAGCTCAAGTTTGGTTTTCAGTTAACATGTACACAGGACTCTGACACATAATTGTCCTTCTCTCCTCTCCACTTTTAATATCACTTCAAGCAAACTTCTAAATTCCCTTTTGCTTACATTTTTATGACAGTGTACACATAAAGGGAACTCTGTGTGTACTTAGTTGAGGCTGTTGGATAGGTTACTTCCACCTAATCTGAGAGGAGGGTTAAAAATGATTTCAAGTAGCATTTGTAAGTGAGGAAAATCTGCAGGTTTAGAAATGGTTCTTAAATTATTTGCTTGTTTTGGTTAACATGATGTTTTATATTATCAAGACTTTGCACTCATTAGTTCCCTGACTTTCTTTCAGCACTGATTTCTGAGAGTTAATGGCAAATGCTTGGAAAATTGTCAACGTCCTCCTTGCGTGGAGGCATATCTTTATTAGGAGTTGGATTAAATGGCTCTATATTTTTCGAAGTCTTTCCCTTTAAATTATTTCTGGTAGAGGCTGGATTTGAGATCTCTCTCTAACTTGCTAACGGCTATTTATGATTTATTTCAACCTTTAAGCAGGCACTAGGAAAAATGAATGAACAGAGTTGAAAATAAAGAAGAGGAGAAGCTTAATCCTTACTGGCATTTCAGTGTCACGGAGCACCCTAACTAGTATGATGGGGGCATTGCTTGAAATTTGATATTTTCATATTTTTCTGAAAATAAAATTAAAATCCTTTATCATTTTTAATTAGAGAACAAATGCCACCATTTTTTCAAAGAGAACACATTTCAAGCTGTGAGTCTTTTAATGCAGGCTGGTCCTCTGAGACTTTCCTGAAGCACTGTGGGAAAATTTTAAACCCAGTCAAATAATTTTCTTAGGAAAAGTGGTGATAGGTCATGGTGAGATATGAGCGTTATTAAAATTTCAGAGAGGTCCCTAACACAGCAGATTCACCTTAACGTTGACACACTGACTATAATATCTCCAAAGAAGCATTTGCTGTCCATCATGGCTCTGAAGGGAGCTGTTATAGTCTATCAATGCAATAATCTGCATGTTAAAAAGTCCCTAAATATGTATTTACAAGATAGTCAGATCTGTTTTGGTCTATTGGGTCAATAATCCATGCACTAAAAGACCCTAAATATGTATTCACAAGATAGTCAGATCAGCTTTGGTCCGCTGAGTCAACAGTAAGCAGGCTTTTAATAATAGTGCATAGTTTGCATTTCAGCAAGTTCAGAAATACAGTACTGCACGTTAAAAGTTCTGCCTTTTATGAGTTGATATATAAAACCAGTTTTAGTAGATGCTAGAAACTATGTTTCATTCTAGCCTATGGTATTTTGCTTTTAAAAAGGCAGAAGAAGAAAAACCACCATAGCACAAAACTGTATTAAAGCCGTGAGGTAAGTAATGAAAGCACAGATATTATAGCACAGCCCTTTAGGCTGGGGTGGATGCTGTCCTTTCAGATTGTGCCTTACCTCCTCCAATGTATTAGTCAGGGTTCTCCAAGGAAACAAAACTGAGAGGAGTTATATATGTGTAAGAGAGAGTGTGTTTGTGAGTATATATAAATATTATGAGATTTATTACAGGAATTGACTCCCATGACCATGGGGTTTGGCAAGACTGAAGTCCGTAGGGTTGGTTGCATGTTGGGAAAATCCAATGAAGGTTTTTATGAGTTTCTCAGGAGAAACTGGCTGCTGAAGTGGAGATAGACTTTTTTTTTCCTGACTGCTGAAATCATCAGTTCTCCCTTTAAGGCCTTGAACTGATTGGATGAGACATCTTTCATTGCTGAAGGCAACTGCCTCATTGGATTGTAGATGTAATCAGCCATAGATGCAATCAACTGAGTAATGATTTAAATCCACAAAAGACCCTCACAGCAACAATCAGGCCAGTGCTTGCCTGACCAAACAACTGGACACGATACCTAGCCAACGTGACACATGAAATTAACCACCACTTCCACCATCACCATCCAGGTTTCAGCTACCTCTCTTTTTCACCTGACTACCCTGCTAAAGTCTTTGCTTCCTTACTGACAATTCCATCCATGCAGCCGGAGGGTTCCTGTTAGGGAGTCAGAACATTGCCCTTCTCTGATTTGGCAACTTCCCACCTCAGAGTAAAAACCAAAGTTTCCTCAAGATTTGCCCCCGTTCCTTGCCACTCTGACTTCATCATTTACCATTTCCCCCTTACCTGCGATCCTACAGCACACTGGCCTTCTTGCTGTTCCTTGAACTCACCAGGCATGCCCCCACCTCAGATCCTTTGCACTTGCCTTTCCCTCTCTTTGGAAAGGTCCTCCCAGTCGGTTAGCTTTCTTACTTCCTTTAGGATTCTGGTGAGCTGGGCCTTCCCTGACTACCCTGTATAAGACCGCAACACCCACCTCCCAACACCTTCTGCTGCCTTTCACCATTACCCACCCTTGTTATTCTCTACTAGCGCTTATCATCATCTAATATGTCTTTACATATTTGTTTACCATCTGTCTCCCTCCTCTAGAAGTTAACTCCACTAGGGCAGGGGCTTCATCCATCCCACACTTGGATGAGTGTCTGGCATATTCTAGGTGCTCATTAAATGTTTATGGCAAAAAATGAATGAAAGCAGATGGAAAAGGAGTCTTCTTTACACTTCCCCAAGTCCCTGCTGAAGAATACTCATGGTTATGTGGAGAAGGAAAGAGTGTCCTTTTTTAAACTAAAGCCCTCTATTTGGCCACTGGGCTTCAGTTTCTTATAATATCCTCTAAGGGGCACAAAATTGGTCCAGCCTGAAGGTGCTCATCCATTCCACCCCAAGAGAGTGGCACATCTCAGTTGGACACAGAAACGATCATCTGCAGCTAGGAGGAATAGTACACAAAGGCAGGATTAGCATTCCTAAATGTCACCAAACAATGTGGTCTATACGATCAGCTCCAGTGGTTGCACTGGACTAACTAGATTTTATACTCTGATCTGATGCAGCCCTGAGTGATGGTGTGTGCCACTTTGTCATATAACCAGACAGACTGAGAAATACTACTGGGTAGAGTCATTATTCTCCCCAAAGTTTGGTAAATAATCCTTGGGGTATTTCCCCCACCTTTAACCATGTACAATGTTCTCAAATATATTCTTTCTCATGATTGAAGCCTGTCACAGTAACTCTTTCCTTATTTAAATTTCACAGACATTCTTTATTTCAATCACTCAGAAAGGTGCCTTTGGCAACAGAATCACAGTTGATGGCAAATTAATGACTATGTTGCTATGATTAGTTGAGATTACAGGCTATAAGAACCTGTCTGTGTATTTACCACTGCCACCCTTCTAACGCTGGCGTCTATTAGGGATTGATATTGGTCATAAAAGAAGATGTGATTCAGCTACAGAAAGCCCTATAAAAGATGTAAGGATATGTCTGTATTGTAATATTTCAATGATATGCTGATTAATTAAAAGGAGCTTTACTGTTAACCTGTTTAGCCTGAAAAGTTTCCCTCCCAGACCCTCCCCAGCATATAGGTCATATTTTAATAAATCTTTAAGGTACACATGGAATGAAAAACTGAACCAATCTAGATAATTCCAGTCCCTAAACACAAGGCATTCATTAACTGAAAGAAAAACACATTTTAATCTTGCCCTACTTGGATAAATGGCTCAATTTTGTAATTTATTTTGCATGAATGGATAAAACTTAATGGATATTTCAGTGTATACCAGCACTTGAGTAGATTTATAAAATAATACTTTTCAATCAATTTAATGGAGAGGTGGGGATAAAAAATTAGTAACAACAACAAAAACATCAACTCAGGTACTAGGTGTTATTGATCATCCTTCCAAACTCTGGCTGAGAAGAGATAATATTTTCTGTAATCCCTAGCAATGACTTTTGGGGGGGGATGATTTCAAATAAATGTTTATTTGCTTTAGGTGAGCTTCACTGAATCAGGCTTATTTGATTTCAGATCCACCTAAGGGAAGAGATTTCAGGATTGCCTGGTTGTAAAATGGAAAAGAACACTTTGCTGAACTTGTATGACATCATCTAAAGCATTAAAAGGGCAGATAATCATGGGTATTCTGGCTGTTTACCAAAGCTTCTTTGCTTCCACAATCTATTTTATTTCCAAATAGCAGAGTAGTCTGAAACCTTTCAAAGATTTATAGACTGCAGAAGCAGAGAAAATATTAGGATAAACCTTTAGACTATTGTGAAAGCTTTTAAATAATTAAAAGAAGGACTTTTTGAATTGTTATATATCACAGAAGAGATACTCTTAACATTATACACATAAGGAGTCAAAATATAGTTTAACAACAAAGGGTGTGAGGCCATCTCTATTTCTAGAAAGTCCATGAAACTCAGAATATATTCCTGAGTCACAGACAAAGAGAATTTTCAATTTGGGAAGGGAATTATTACTAATATCACAGAGTTTAGTTTATCTACACAAATCAGATTATATGATGAATGAAAATAGTATGATCTTGGTTTTAAAAATAATTTCTTTCTCAGACTCTACGTGGAAATGCTCTTGTTTTACAAAAAGAAGAAAAAACTGTATGTCATAATATTATTTCAATAAGCAGCAAAAATGTGAGCAAAGTATTTTTGAGCTTACATTATAAAATATTTTCCTAATATACTTTGAGCACTATAGCTAAAATAAATAATATTTAAAAGGCTCCAACTTTAGACAGATAATAGAAAAAAGATTTCTTAAAGTAATAAATTAATTTTTTCTTTGTATGCAAAACCCCTCAACCATAATGTCACATAGCAATGTGAACTGGTTTGAAAATGATCTTACCTCATATTCAAAGTCCTCTGTTCTCTCTGCATCAGCAGGCAAGCTGGAAAGATACTCATTGTCCTCATAAAATTCATGCTCCATTGGATGAAGAGAATGGCAGCTATTGGGAAAGTAGCAATATCATAGGAATGGATTAAAATGGTTATTTTTCAAGATTAAAACTGATTTTAGAATTTCACTTTAGTTTTCTCTGCTTTGGAACAAGATCTTAGTGATCTAACCTTCAAAGGAATACAGCTTAGAGAGACCTATTGCTTTTGTTTCTCCCCCTACATCAATTTGCCATTTCTGAGAGAATAAGGGCCCATAGTCAGAGGCGTGTTCTGTGAAGAGACTGATGTGGACTCTTCCACAGGCCATGGTGCTTTATTCATGCTCTCAGGCCTGCTTCCATTTCACCAGATATGACTGGCTCCATAGATGGTTTGTGGCATTTTAGATGGCAGTCTACTCAAAGCAGGGCATTTTGTAACAAAGTGCTACTGATTTCATAATATGTAACCCCAAACTGCTTTTTGAAGGCTCTTTTCAAAAGCATGTATTTTTCAGACTGTAAAATGTACTCACAATGACACATCCCCCTCAAAATCCCCTTCCCCATTTTCCCTCAAAATCCTCACCTCTCCCTCTTTGATAAAGGGCAGCACCCAAATACTCAAGGGCATTCGTGGTGATGTCACTGGAAACTTCTACAAGTCACACAGTTTCATAATCCCTTAAGAAAATTTTCAGTGTCAGAGAGAGCCGAATAAGTAAAGGACAGGAGAGGAACCCAGGACATAAATGGCTTTTATAGATCCTTTAACTTTAGGGAAAGATTTCATATCATTTATAGAAGAGCTCTACAGATTACTATATCACAAGATAGACATTATACACTATACCATATGAAAGCGAAGCATGATTTAACAACAAAGCCATCCCTATTTTTAAAAGTCAGTGAAAACTCCTTAGCTGCAGTTAAGCAAGTTCAATGCAGGTGGGACGTCTGAGACCTTCCATGAGGGCATTATTGAAAAACGGGTTTGTAGTTTATAAATGAGTTCCCCTTTACTAGGCTCATCCAGATGCCCTTATACCATCAGCACAGATTCTCTACCAGCCTCTTCTCATGACTAGTTGTGGCTGTTGGCTCCACATAGGGTTAACCTGTGGGAACCAAAATAGCAAAAGCAGTTTAGGGAACATCCTGCTTGTGGATCTAACAGATGACCCTTCCTTGCTTATATCTGGACTGACTCTGCAAAGCCCATTTCAGCTGGTAGAGCTTGTTGATGGGGGCATCTAGTATGTCTTCCTTGTCTTTCAGTTAGTGAGAAGAGAGTGCTGCTATGAGGAACACATTACTCATTCAA
>PVIY010039871.1:0-22792 GCA_004026745.1 Myrmecophaga tridactyla
CACACACTGGCTGTGGGCTGTAGCCTCCAGAAGGTGAGCTCACAGCCTAACAATGAAAAGTCTGTCCACTCTGGAGCCTGGGAGTCACTAGACCCAGCATGCATTTAAGCAGATTCTCCACCAAGGTACAAGTGCCCACCTCTCACCCCTGCGTCTGGCAGCTTTTAGTATGCATAGAAACCTGCAATATTGACTGGACCTTTACCTGGTCTGGACATTGCTGAGCAAATTGCCACAACTGGGGAGAGGTGGGCTTGAGAGAAGAGATGGACCCAGAGTGCCATCTTCTAGGAACACAGGGAACATACACTCTGGTACACTGCTTTTCTGTTTAGTTTTCAACAGATTTTCAAATAGACTTGCGTCTCCTCCCAGAGACCTCAGTTTTGGTCTAGCTGGGAATTATTGACAAACCAAGTGCCAAAGGAGACCTTCAATACAAACCCAAGCAACTATAAAATTTTAGGCAAGTGAGAGAAATTGCTCTTATCCAAAAATAATCTTGATTATCAAGATAATCACATGCCAAGAAATCAACAGAAAATCACAAAGCACATGAAGATTCAAGAAGACATTGGCAAACCAAATTACTGAATTAAAAAGTTGGAGGAAACACAGAATTTGGAATAACTAATCAAAGATGTACATATAAGTCTCCTAATTAGCATCAATGGGTTGGCTAAAGATATAAGGATATTAGGAAGACTCTAGAAGAACATAAGGAAAAATTTGAAAGAATAAATAAAAAATAGCACATCTTATTGCAATGAAAGATACTGTAGATCAAATTTAAAATATACTAGAGAAACACAAAAGCAGATTTGAAGAGGCAGAAGAAAGAATAAGCAATCTCGAGGATGGCAACTAAATGTGAATGCACAAAGGGACAAATGGTGAAAAAGATGGAAATATTTGAATGGGATCTCAGGGACACGATTGACAACGCAAAGCACACAAACATAAGAATGATTGGTTTCCCAGAAGGAGAACAGAAGAGTAAATGGCTAGGAAGGTTATTTGAGGAAATAATTGGGGAAAACTTACCTTTAAAAGATGTAAATATGCAAATTGAAGAAGCTTAATGAGCTCCAAATAGAATAAATCCAAACAGACCCACTCCAAGACACATACTAATCAGACTGCCATATCCTAAAGAGAAAGAGAGAGTCCTGAAAGCAGCAAGAGAAAAGTGACTCACCACATACAAGGGAAGCCACCTAAGACTAAATCCTGACTGCTCAATATGCACCATGGAAGTGACAAGGCAGTGGTATAACATGTTTAAGATTCTGAAAGAGAAAAACTGTCAACCATTAATTCTTTTTCCAGCAAAGTTGTCTTTCAAAAGTGAGGGCGAGTTCAAAATTTTCACAAACAAATGCTAAAAGGATTTGTTAACAAGAAACTTGCCCTGCAAGAAATATTAAAGAGAGTTCTGTCAGTGAAAAAAATTAAGACGGAGAGAGAGGCCTGGAGGAGAGTACGAAATTGAAGAGCATTAGTAAGGGTTCCTTCAAGGATGGAGAGAGAGAGAGAGAGAGAGAGAGAGAGAGAGAAGAAAAATAAAGATCTGACAAACAAAAGCCAAAGGATAAGGTGGTTGAACAAGAACTGCCTTTACTGTAGTAACTTTGAATGTTAACAGTTTAAATTTCCTAATTAAAGATACAGATTGGCAAAATGGATTTTAAAATATGATCCATCTATATGCTTTTTACAAGAGACTCAGATACAAGGATATAAAAAGACTGAAAGTAAAGGGATGGAAAAACATGTTCTATGCAAGTTTAACCAAAAGAAAGAAGGGGTAGCTATACTAATATCAGACAAAACAGATTTTAAATGCAAAGTTGTCATAAGAGACAGGGAAGGTCACTATATATTAATAAAAGGAACAATTCACCTAGAAGACAGAACAATCATAATTGTTTATGCACTGAATCAAGAGATTCCAAAGTGCATGAAGCAAACTTGGCAGAACTGAAGAAGTAATAGACATTTCTATAGTAATAGTGGAAGACTTCAATATACCACTCTCTTCTACAGATTGAACAACCAGACAGAGTATCAATAAGGAAATGGAACATCTAAACAATATGATATATGAATTAGACCTAAGAAGCATGTATAGATTGCTGCACATAAAAACACCAAGATGTACATTCTTCTCAAGTGCTCATGGAACACTCTCCTAGATAGATCACGTGCTAGAGCAAAAAAAAAGGTCTGACTCTAAATTTTAAAAGATTGAAATTATTCAAAGCACTTTCTCTGACCACAATGGAATGAAGCTGGATTATCAATAAACAACAAAGAACCAGAAATTACAAATGCTTGGTTAAACAACAAACTTTTAAACAATCAGTGGGTCAAAGAAGAAATTACACTATAAATTAGTAAATACCTGGAGATGAAAGAAACTGCGAATACCACATATCAAAAACCTGCGGGCTGCAGAGAAGGCAGTACTGAGAGAGAAATTTATAGCTCTCAACTCCTACATTAAAAACAAAGAAAGCTAAAGCCAAAGACCCAAGTGAACTAAAGAAGCTAGAAAAAGAACAGCAAACTAACCCTAATGCAAGTAGAAGAAAAGAAATAACAGACATTAAAGCAGAAATGAATTGGAGAACAAAAAAACAATAGAGAGAATCAATAAAACCAAAAGCTGGTACTTTGAGATCAACAAGACTGACAACCCCCTAGCCAGACTGAAAAAGTCAAAAAGAGAGAAGATACAAATAAACCAAATCATAAATGAGTGTGTGTGGGGGGGTTATTACTGTGGACCCTGACTATATTAAAAAACCCTTAAGAGAATACTGTGAACAAGTACGGCAACAAACCAAACAACTTAGATGAAATGTTCAATTTCTAGAAGCATATGAACAATGTATACAGTTTAGAGAAGAAATAGAAACCCTCAACAAACCAATCACAAGTAAAGAGATGTAGTCAGACATCCAAAACCTTCCTACAAAGGAAATCCCAGGGCCAGGTGGCTTCACAGGGAAATTTGATCAAACATTCCAAAAGGAACGAACACAATTCATGATCAAGCTCATTTTATGGAAGCTAACATCACTCTAATGTCAAAACCTGATAAAGAAACTACAAGAAAGGAAAAACTACAGGCCAATCTTTCTAAGAACAATAGATGCAAAATTCTCACCAAAATTCTTGCAAATCAAATCCAAAGGCACATTAAAAGAATTATATTCCACGAGCCAGTGGGGTTTATTCTAAACATGTAAGGATGGTTCAAGACAAGAAAATCAATCAATGTAATGCAACACATCAACAAATTAAAAGGGAAAATCAGATGGTTATCTCAATTGAGACTGAAAAAGCATTCAGCAAAATTCAGCTTACTGTACTGGTAAAAACATTTCAAAAAGTAGGAATAGAAGGAAAATTCCTCAATAGGATACAGTGCATATGTGAATAAACCACAGCAAGCATCACACTCAATGGTGAGAGACTGAAAACCTACCCCCTGAGATCAGGAACAAGATAAGGATGCCTAATGTTACTATTGTTACTCAACATTGTGCTAGAATTTCTAGCTAGAACAGTTAGGCAAGAAAAAGAAATAAAAGGTATCCAAGTTGGAAAGGAAGAAGTAAAATTCTTATAATTTGCAACTGACGTGACCTATATTTGGAATATGCAGAGAAATCAATGACAAAGCTACTAGAGTTAATAAATTCAACAAAGTGGCAGGATACAAGATTCATGCGCAAAAATGGGTCGTATTTCTCTACACTAGTAATCACCTAACCAAGGAGACAAGTAAGAAGAAAATCCCATTAACAATAGCAACCAGAATAATAAAGTATCTAGGACTAAATTTAACCAGAAATGTAAAAGACCTGTACACTGAAAATGGCAAAACACTGCTAAAAGAGATCAAACAAGAACTGTTTAGTAGGTGGAAAGACATTACATGTTCATAACCAAGAAAACCAATGTCATTATGATGTCAATTCTACCCAGATTGATCTACAAGTTCAAGGAAATACAAATAAAAATTTCATCCACTTACTTTGCAGAAATAGAAAAGCTAATTATCAAATTTATATGGAAAGTAAAGGGGCCTGGAATAGCCAGAATGAAGTGGGAGGACTTACAGTTCCCAACTTTAAAACTTACTATAAAGCCACAGTGGTCAAACGAACATGTAATTAGCACCAAAATGGATGCATTGACAAATTGACATGAATTGAGAATTCAGAAATAGATCTTCATATCTATGGTCAATTGATTTTTGACAAGGCCCCCAAATCCACTGAACTGGGACAGAAAAGTCCCTTCAATAAATGGTGATGGGATTTATTGGAGAAATAAAAGAGGATCCCTATCTCAAACCCTATACAAAAAATAGCCCAAAGTGAATCAAAGTCCTAAATATAAGAGCCAGTACAGTAAAACTCTTAGAAATAAATATAGGGAAACATCCTCAAGACTTAATGATAAGTGGTAGCTTCTTGTCCTTAAACCCAAAGCACAAGCAGCAAAAGAACAAAATAGATAAATGGGAACTCTGTAAGATTACACACTTCTGTGCTTCAAAGGACTTTGTCAAAAAGGTGAAGAGGCAGCCAACTCATTAGGAGAAAATATTTGGAAACATGTATCTGATAAAGGTGTGATATCCAGTGTATATAAGGAAACCTAACAGCTCTAAACAAAAGCAAATAACAACTCAATTAAAAAATGGGCAAAAGATATGAATAGAAATTCTTCCAAAGAAGAAATACAAATGGCTAAAAAGCACATGAAAGTATTTTCATCTTCAGTAGCTATTAGGGAAATCAAATCAAAACCACAATGAGATCTTATCTCACAAACATAACAATGGCCCCTGTAAAACAGGAAACTACAAATATTGGATAGGATGTGGAAAAAGTGGAACATTTATTCACTCCTGGTGGGAATGTAAAATGGTACTGCCACTGTGGAAGACAGTTTGGTGGTTATTCATAAAACTAAATATTGAGTTGCCCAATAACCCAGCAATTCTACTACTCAGTATATACCCAGAAGATCTGAAAGCAGTGACATGAACAGAAATTTGCACACTGATATTCATAGTGGAATTATTCACAAGTGCCAAAAGATGGAAACAATCCAAGTGTACATCAACAGATGAGTAGGTAAACAAAATGTGGTCTATACATGCAATGGAATATTATGCAGCAGTAAGAAGGAATGAGGTCCTGAAGCATGCAACAACATGGATGAACCTTGAGGACATGATGCTGAGTGAGATAAACCAGACATAAAAGAACAGGTACTGTAAGATTTCACTAATATGAAGTACCTAGAAAATATAAACTCAGAGTCTTGAAATATAGAATGTAGGGAACCTAGAAATAGGCAGAAATTGGGGGGGGCGGTTATCTAATACGTATAGAATTATTACTGAGGTTGAGCTAAGTGTTTGGGGATGGAGAGAGGTGATGGTATTTCATTATAGGTATTATAAGTAACAGTGCCATACTGTAGGTGAGTTTGATTGAAAGGGGTTGTTTAAAGTCATGTATTGCATGAATTAACACTACAAATATATTTAAGTTCATGCATGAACTACTACAAATGTGTAATACCTGTGCAAAAAGTTAATCATAGAGAAATATATGGAGAAAATTACTTACTGAATGCTATGGACTATATTTAACAGTAATACTTACCACTACCACACCAATATTAGCAGTAAATAATTGGAGGGGACAAGAGATATGAGGCCTTTAGGGTTGGTTTTCTTTTGTGTGTGTGAGTGTCTCTCTGATATTTATCTCTTTGGAGCAATATATGATATGCTGAATATATCTCAATGAAATATATGATATGTGAATATATCTCAATGAAATCTGCATATTCAATAAATCAATCAATAAACAGAAAGGTATGAGTGCAGAAATGTTGTGGATAAGGAAGTATATCTGTTCAGTTTGGGGATGGAAGTAAAAAGATGCAGACCCTCTGGAGGGCAGTGTGGCAGATCCATAGAAGGCAAAATATAGGATCATCATATGATGATGTAATCCCATTAATAGAATATACTAATATTTTGGTTTCTAGAGCTACCAGAATACTATATACCAAAAATGGATTGGCTTTTACAAAGGGAACTTATTAAGTTATAAGTTACAATTCTACAGCTATTTAAAGGTTCAAATTAAGGCACCAATAAGAGGATACCTTCTTAGAGGAAAGGCTGCTGGCATCCAGGCTTCCTCTGTCATGTGGGATGGCATGCAGTGACATTTGCTATCCTTTTCTCAAGCTTCTGGTTTTAAATGGCTCTCTCAGCTCCTATGGATCCTTCTTGCTTCTCCCCAGGGCATTTTCTTTCTTAGCTTCTCTTGGGTGTCTCTCATAAAGGGTTCCAGGAAAAGAGTAAGAACTACCCTGAATGGGTGGGGTCATATATCTGTGGAAACAATCTAATTTCAAAAGTTCCCACCCAACAATATGTCTGCCCCCGCAAGGTTGAATTAAAAGAACATAGGTTTTTCTGGGGGCATGTAACAGACTCCAACCAGAACAACTCAGAAGAACTGAAAGCAGGCACACGATCAGACATTAGAAAAACTGATGGTTATAGTGTCATTATTTATGATTACCATTAGATGGAGGTGGCTGAAGGAGCCATGGATTAATGAGCAGAAGTGCAATTGTGGTGTATACATATGATGGAATATGGTGCAGCAACAGAAAGCAAATAAGCCTTGGGACATGTAACCAGATGAGTGAACCTAAAGGATATTATGTTGTGTGAAATAAACCAGAAACAAAAGGGGAAATACTCTATGGCTTCATTTAGAAAATGCATATAAGAAAATTAGGGCCTAGATTATAGGCTTTTACAGTATCTCATTTATTCTGAGTTGTAATTGTTAATTTTAAATACTAAGATGTTGTGCTTTCTTTGTATATCCTGGTATTTCCCTGGAGCTCTGGGTACACATGTGACATCTACGACTCAGAATTAGAGGTCTGCAGCTCTGAAAGTCACCATTACTCCACACAGTGACTGTTAAAGTAGCTGAAAAAGAGATCAGGTTTCAATTAGGGATGCAAATGAAGCTGTTCTGTTATTGTCTAAGTAAAGCAGAATATAGGCTAAAGGATGATAGTGTCTGTATTTTAGCTCTTCAACTTCTGTGAGAGATGAAAGAAAGAGATGTTTACTTTGTCCAAAATTTATATTTTCTGTAACACACTATCTAACTTAACCACTCTGTTCAGTTATTTAAACATCCTTAATTCATGGAGCTTAGCGTAGAGAATGACCATGTCATTCTGTACAGATTAATGTAATGCCCTGAGACATTCCAGGGGATTTCAGGAAGAAAATTTAAAAAGTCTTTACAAAATCCCTGCAGGGACTGGAGAAAAAATATAGAACTATTTAACTTCCCCTCCTAGGAAATTCCTGACCTTCTTTCAAGTATTAGGGACTCCCAATTTAATAATCCAACCCCTTGATTTTGAAACTTGCCCTCATGAAACATTTCTGTAATGGCAAAGCTAATCCTATAATTATGCCCAAGAGCCACTTCCAGGAGAACCTCTTTTGTTGCTCAGATTGGCCTCAATCTCTAAGCCAAACTTTGCAAATAAATTCACTATTCCCCCAACCCTGCTACATGGGACATGACTCCCAGAGAATGAGTCTGACCCTGGCATCATGGGATTGAGAATGCTTTCCTGACCAAAAGGGTAAAAGAAATGAAACAAAGTAAACTTTCAGTGGCTAAGAGATTTTAAATAGAGTTGAGAGTTCATTCCAGAGGTTACTGTTATGCAAGCTTCAGCCAGATCTTGCAAATTGCCACGGTATGCCAAGCCCCAATCAACACTATTCCTGAAATCCATAAAGAAAACCCTGGGCTCTTTTTAAGATTCTGTAAAAATTTAATTTATTAAGTTTATTTTTTCAGAAACTTAAAATCTTCTGATTGTTCCTATCCTAGATAAGCCCTGAACCCCAGAATATCAGTCTGTCTAAGGATATGAACCAGTTGCATTCCTATTACCAAAATGTTGATACCTCTTCTCAATGTGAAGAGGTTAGAATGACCATTGCCCTGAAGAGGTTAGAATGACCATTGCCCAAATACTGCTGAAGATTGAGAGACTGATCAAATGAGAGGGAGGAATTGTAACAGAGAAGTTAGGACTCAGCAAATGACTGTTATTACTAAATCATTATATGTTTATTTTTACTTTCTAAAATATTAGAACTGTCAGAAGGAAATATCTGAAATTGTTGAATGGCAACCTAGTAACCTTGGTCTTTGATAAAGATGGTATAACTATATAGCTTTGATTTTGTGAATGCATGATTGTAAAAACCTTATGACTGATACCACTTTTATCCATCCTATGGTAAGAGGAGTAATAAAGTAGACATGCATGGAAAAAAAATTTGATGAAAAAAATTAACATTTTATAAATTGAGAGAAATGCTTATAAAATTATTGAGTTCAAGAAGGAAATTAAAATAAAATTTGGAAACTATCTAAACACCAAAAATATTAATCCATATCAATAATTAATATATAAATATATAATGTATTATATAAAATAGTATATATAATATATAAATGTATAATAAAATAATTCATATCAATACTAATAGAACATAAAATTTCTCTATATATAGAAAAGTTTGTGGCCACAAATATCTACAATTTTAAAGAAGAAAACACAAAAGACCAAAATACTCATTTGAAATAATTAAGGAGAAAAGAAACTAAATAAATCATAAAAACTAAAATAGGAAATTGATGGAGGAAAACAATCTGAGATTGATGAAATACAAAATCACAGGCATACATACACATGACACACACAAACAGAAAGTCTAAAGACAAATGTTGCTTCTTTGAAAATACCAATAAAATGCAAATAAAATAAAGATGTTTCAGAAGCTTGAATCAATGGAAAAGATAAACAATAGAACAGATTAGGTTTGGAATAAAAAATTAAAAATTATCACAGTTTTAGTAGCAATTAGAAGAATTATAAGTAACTAGAACATGTTACTGGCAAAAAGATTTTTTTGAGAACCCCAAGAAAATAGACAATTTCCAGAAAATATACATAACTACCCCAAATTAATTAAAATATAGGGAGAAAACTTGGTTGGCTCAATTAACATAGAAAAAATTTAAAAGATTAATGATTTACTACTAAATGGCATCAAACTAGGGGAGTGATTAAGGAGAAATTTGACAGAAGCCAAGAAGGTTGAGAGAAAATAGACTGAGATCCAGCAATGGTCAATCTTGGAGTCTTTCGTGGAAATAAGTGTGGTTCTATCAAGCAGTAAGTTGGAAATGGAAGATATTGGAGAGTAACTCTTTAAAAGAGGTAAACCTGGGGTGGACTATTTCAGATTTCTTATCTAAAGATCATTACATTTGCATATAGTGAATAGTCATCCAAACGACATATTTAAATACATAAAGACAATATCATGAGGCACTGATAGAGGGAAATATGACAGCCTCTAATTTAAGGAGTTCTTCACTCTGGTCCAGGGAATCAATTCAATTTCTTCAAGGTAATAAACTCCATTTATTATTCTGAGTGGCATTGTTCCCTGGGCTGCAGTTTAAATGTGACTTTGGTCCTTCATTGAAGCTAATTTTGAAAGGGATAATGCCATATTTCATCAAAAAACCCTGTTAGGTCCTTTGATCATTTCTTCAGAACAGAGTGCCATATGTCCAACTAAGAATAATTGCAGGACACTAGAACCAAAGAAAAAAATTTCATATAAATCAAAATCTCAAATGTCTGTGCAATCAATAAATTATGGCTGATTCAACCTGTCAACAATATTTCAATTCTCTCATTTTTCCGACATTTTTACCTGTTAAAAAGAGATGAAGATTTTTCTAAATCAAAGAATCACAGGCACTCTAAAATGAAAGATATTTAGTAGTGATTCAGTTCTATCACCAAGTCGCAACTTGACCTAAGGGTATCAACCAGAATACCATGGCTTTACTCAACAGAAAGAAATTCTGGATAGTTTTGACATTTTATGAATTTATTAGGAAATTTAGAGGTCTACCTCAGACTAAAAACTGCAAGCCATGACTGAGGAAGGGTAGAAAACAGGAAAACACTGAATGTGAGGTTGGGGAAACAAATGGGAATTCTCCAAGAGTTCTTCTGGAGGGATGAATGAACTCCCATCTTCTCTGCTCAAATTCTAGAAAAAGTGATTTCTAATTGACTTTGGCCATGGCAATAACTTGACCAGAAGAGTAAAGGAAATTCTACAATAGTCTCTCTAAGAACCTATTCTATGAGGGGAGATAGTAACTTAAAACAAAAATTAAGTTGCTGTACAAGTATAAGGGAGAAAAATGTATAATGAGACAGCTAAAAAACAACAGATAACCACGCCACCTGCTCTATAACTCTATGACAAAGGGCTGTCAATTCTACTTAAAAAGAGTTAGCATTGAGAATCCATGACCTCTGAAAGTAGGCTTTTTCAGTTTTAGCTCTGATTTTTATATATGTTTCTCCTGAATTGAGCAGGGTGTTTTTTCCTTATATCTTTCATCTACCACTTAATACTATTCCATGGGTTCCCTCTTCCATATGAAATATTTGAAAGCAGTTTCAAGTAATTCAACTAGTTATTGATTCACTTTGTAGGACATATATCCAATCCATATATCTAAGCCTGACTACAAAGATTTCAGGAAAACTTTGTAAAATGCCTTGAATCAGTATTTTCCTGAGAGTGGCAATAACGGATCTGAAATGATTATGACATTTTAGTGAATCCTAGGCTCAAGCAATGGCTGTTTCTTCTATTTCTTGTTCTTATATATCATCCATTTGTTAATATTTATTAATCTTTTTATACAGGAGACATCAAGCATACCGAGGATGAATTTGTGGATTCTACCTTTCATGTAAATAGCAAGAATAACATTAACCCATCTGGAAGCATCCAACATCTAGTGCATTCTCTATAATCTATCACCGAGATATTTTTTTAGTATACTGGAAATGCAATTTTTTATGTCTAAGACTTAAGTAGGAGATAATACTCTTAAAAGTTTTCATTATCAGCAAACCTCAAAAGTCGAGCTAGTATAAACGTTGAAAACTGGTTCCCCACATCTATTACAGATGAAATGGAAAGCAGAAGTCATTTGTACATGTTACTTACTAATTTGGAGCAATATTTCTCTTGCCAGATCATACTATTTCTACCTCCTACAATATTTCAAATCAAGGTCACTAACTTAGTTGGTGATTTTCATTTTTCTTGCCTATGACACCTGCATTTCCCTTGTTTAGCTATGCATGTAACTATCCACTTTGACATTACTGTTAGCTTAATAATACATAACATTTACATAATGTTTATGTTCTAGGTATTATTATAACTGTTTTACACATAATAATGCATTTAATGCTCACAACAGCAAATGAAGAGGCTAAAAATGCCTCCCTAATGTCACACCTCTAGTAATTGGTAGAACCAGGATTTAAAGCCAGTTCTGATTCTGGAATCTGTGATCCTAAATACTACAAATACTGCCCCTTAAAAGCCCAAATATGGATTATATACTCCACTGCCCAAAGTATATAATGATGAGTAATTGCCAGATATGTATACTCCCCAGCCCTGGCATATTCCAGAGCCTTTGCAATCCAACTCAACTCTCATTAACTTTGTTTTCCAAGCTGATACTCATCCTAATCCACCTTCTCATCATCCTTGACCAAGAATCATTAATGCTTATAACATCAAACTGCATATCTCCTAATTACATTGCCACTTTCCTATAATCTGGTCCTTCCCTTACCCAGCCTTATTTCATGGCGATTTCCAATATGCGTATCCTTTTAGGCAGGGCAGTGTTTTTTCTGCTTCTTCTCCCTGACCTCATGCACATCTTTCTGATTATCAACTCTGTACCTCACTCACATGCCTGAAATGCTCTCAGCCTTTCTCACTGCCTTCCAAATCCTGCCTCTCTCTCCCAGCATATCTCAAATGTAAACAAATTTATGAGCGTTCTGATCACGACCTTCCAACTGTTGTCACATTTCCATTTCAGTTAGCATACAATTATCTCTAATTCTCTGAAAACCTGTGAGTGTATTTCCCTGGTTAGTTTGCATGTTTACTGAGGGTAGGATCCTGATACACTCCCATAACATCTAAGACCATGTTGGACTTAAAAGTACCTTTGCTGGTTTAAAACTATTATGCACCCAGGAAAAGCCATGCTCTTTTTAAACCAATCTTGTGAGTGCAGACTTATCATTAGTGGGATCTGTTGATTAATTGTTTCTATGGAGATGTGGCGCATCCAATTGTAGGTGGGACCTTTTGGTTAGGTTGGTTCCATGAAGTTGTGGCCCCGCCCATTCAAGGTAGGTCTTAATCAGCTTACCGGAATCCTTTAAGATGGAACCATCTTGGAGAAAACTCAGACACAGACACGTGGAGAAAGAAAATGCTGCAGCAGAAGCCAGAAGGACCCACAAGAGCTGAGAGAACCATTTGAAATCAGAAGCTGGGAGAGAAGGACAGTACACATCACCATGTGCCTTTAAATGGAATAGAGGAAGCCTGGATGAATGGAGGTATCATGCTGCTGATGCCTTAAATGGGCATTTTCAGGGCCTTAGAATTGTAACTTGTAACTTAACAACTCCCCTTTGTAAAAGCCAAACCATTTCTGGTATACTGCATTCCAACAGCTTTAGCAAACCAAACCTTAATGAATATGTGTTTATTTGTACTTCCTGAACACTTCTGACATCTAAATAAAGTTGAACCTCAAAATGCCCTTCAGCAAGAGAGTACACCATTTTATAGAAAATTACTAGCAGAGGTAAAAAATAATAAACCTTGAGATTTTGTTCCCCAAATCCTATCATAATGTATGCTGCTTTGGTATGATTTATTCCCAGGTAGCGATTTTTCTTCAGCAATTTCAAAAGTTGTTTGAAAAATTAATTGTTTATCCTGGAGACCATCAGCTCTATACGAGACATACCAATATGAGATATCAATTTTTTTTTCAGTTTTCTTATTATAGGGGAGTCACAGGGAGAGATTTTGACAAATATAAAGCTGATACAAGCCCCTGGAACATTAGATAACAGATTACTAGAAACAGTGTTATAATAGGTTATAAGCTGCATCTTTTAAAGGTAAGTTAGAATGTGTTTATGCAGATAATATAAAGATCATTACCTGAGACCTTTAAACTTAAATCTTTAAGCATTTTTCTGAACTGTTCTATGAATATGTATTTATCATTGTTTTAGCTTTAATATATAGATAAATGTATTCTACAATGCTTTTAACGAAAATTATTCTTAAATATATCTGTAGTTAAATTTTACTATTTGACCTTTCTGGCCAAGGCTTTGACAAACTGCTGCCATTTGATGGTGACTTACACAACAGCAATAGCAAGAAAAGTTATTTATTTTTGTAGCCAATATGAGTAAATAAAAATAAGTGATAAAAATACAGCATTACATTTAAGCAAAAGCAAAACATACAAGAAATAGAATTTCTGATTCCATTTCTATCACTTATCTTAAGTAAAAGCATAGCTTCATTCTGGCATTTTAGTATTACTGGACACTCTCTCATAGTACTTGGTACTTTTTTTGTTGCTCTCTGTTTACTACCTACATGAAGTTTCTTTTAGTTAATTTACATCTCCTACTTCAAGGATTATCAATTCTCATTTTCTGCCTAACATTACCCATTGAATGAATGCCTCTCTCATGTTCAGATTTTAGCTCAATTACCACTTCCTCATATAAGCTTCCCCAGATTCTTACTTTAGACAGTTTCTTCCAAATCCTTCATAGGACCTTTTGTTTTGGGCACAGTATTATCAGAGTTTTACATTAAGGAATTGTGTCCTTATTTGATTAACATCTATTTCCCTCACTATCCAATGTTCTTCATATTGGCAAATACTTTATTTTATTCATTACTACAGTCTCTGGCAAATAATAGACACTCATAAAATGTTAGGAGAACAAATAAGGCAAGAAAGAATGGATCATACATGGAAGGAGAAAATGGTGTAAGAGAAATATGAGGTATTTCGGCATTAGTTCTCCAAAACTGAGACAAATAACTTCTTGGTAGAGAATCAGTTTGATCCAAGGAAGTTATTATTCAATCTTGATTGCTTTAAAAGTGTCAATCTCATTCCAGGTCTGAACATGTTATTAAACCTATATGTTTAGTTGACAAATATGTGGAAAGAAGCAACAGAGTTTTTATTTCAATATTTAGCTCTCATAAGATAATTGACAATTGAGGATCTCATCTAACCTAAAAGTTTAAGCATTCAATGCCAAAGGGCTCCACAGAGAGATTTTTAATTTAAATTATTGGATTATATAGATTATTGGGTAATATATAGAAAATATATGATGAAATTGGGTGATAAATCACTTAGGTTTACTTAATTTGAAGAAAAAAGTAATTATTTTTAAAATGTAGAGAACATATCCTAGAAATCTAGGGTTTACAAAACATGAATTACAAATGTTATTTTAGGAAATATTTGATAAACTGAATGGTCTTTCTCTTTCTCTTTCCTTCCTTCCCTCCTTCCTTCCTTCCTTCCCTCCCTCCCTCCCTCCCTCCTTCCCTCCCTCCCTCCCTTCCTCCTTCCTTCCTTTCTTCCTTCCTTCCTTTCTTTCTTTTTCTTTCTTTTTCACTCTCATTCTTAGAAAACAGAGTAAATGCTAGGGTCTGAGAAGCACCTCCTCCTACCTGGATTTCTTTGGAGGTAATACCTACCAATTTAAAATCAGATTGTTAAGGGGTTCCAGGGTAGTTCAGTGGTAGAATTCTTACCTGCCATGTGGGAGACCCAAGTTTAATTCCCAGTCTCTGCACTTCTTCCCTCCCCCCCCCCCACCAAATTTGTTTCAACAAATGATGCTGTAATAATGGGATAGTCACATGGAGAAAAAAAAGAAATGTAACCCCTACCATACAGCATACACACTCAAAAAATCAGATTGTGCATTTACAAGCATCCATTGGGGGTATAGATGGTATGGTGGTTTGAAACTGTATGTACCCCAAAGAAGTATGTTCTTAAACTTAATCCATTCCTGTGGGTGTGGACCCCATTGTAAGTAAGAGCTTTTGAAGAGGTTACTTCAGTTAAGGTGTGACCCACCTCATTCAGGATAGGTTCCAATCCTTTCATCAGAATCTTTTACAAATGAAATGAATGCAGAGGCAGAGAGAAAGTCATGGAAACAAAAAGCTGAAAGCAATAAAACCCACAAGAAATGGTAGGGACCAGGAAACCCTGCCATGTGCCTTGTCAAGTGGCAGGGGAGTCAAGGATTGCTAGCAGCCAGCCTTCAGGAAGAAGGCATTGCCTTCATGATACCTTGATTTGGACATTTTTCTCAGCCTCAAACTATAAACTAATGAATTCCCATTGTAAAAGCCAACAGTCAGTTGGCTGACTCTCGTTTAGTTAGCAGCCTAGCAAACTAAAATAAGAGGACGGTTGGGAAGCTTTTATTTACCATGTGTCATGCTACCTTACTTTCAGTTTCATCTCAAACTTTCAACCTTACAGTGTTCTGAGAATCACTGATCAGATCAGGTTTACTGAAGACTGAAGCAGTTCCTAAAAGATGAAGTACCCACATGATACAGAATTTGATTGAAAATGAAACCCAAACATTCACTGAATTTTGGTTCTGAGCAGAGGAATTGTTAGAATGCTTAAATTAATGAGCAGTTTAATTAAAACAAATATATAAAAAAAAACAGCTTGAATTCCTAAGATAAATTTACTAGTAACATAGTAGGTTAACTGGTAAAGATATTTTACATACATCTATAGATCTACGTATATGGCCATTTTTTGAGCCTAAATCTATGTCTATTGGTTTTATTTTAGAAGAAATGTCTGAGATTTTCAATATATATTTACTTTCAAAAGCTTTTTCTCCACAATGGTAGCAGATTTCAAATAAATTTAAGGCAAACTTCTTCAACCAATCAATAAAGAAATTAATCTCTGATAGAGTATTTTTCCTCTACCAGAAATTTATCACTATATATTTATATAGGGCTGACTATAAAAATAAGATTTTAATATTTTTAACCCAAATTTCAAAGGAAAGTTTGGTTTTATTCCCAAAAGGAAAGTTGTTATTATTCAGTAACTATATTGGACAATATTTGAATCAAAGTAATTTCTCCAGTGGCTCTAGGGGATGGGGAAATAATTTACTTTCATTTATCCTGCCTTATGGTAATATTGAGTCAGTATTCCCCCACCACCCATCCTAAAAATGGTTACGTCTCCCCATTGATTTTCCATTACCATGATTCTCAACTCTGCTTGCACATTAAAAACCTCTGGGAGCATCTTAAAAATGCCACTATCAGAGTCCCACAAGTGAAACCAAGTTTCTGGAGATGGAACCTTGGCAGTTAATAGTTTTTCAACTTCAACAGTGTGATTCTAATGAACAAAAAACGTTGAAAACCATTAATCTAGTGTCTCAGCTGAGAAAATTAATTAGTTGAAAGTAAACACTGAGGAGTTAAAGAAAAATAGTGTATGAAACCAGAAAGATTCTAGATTCAGCTCTTGTTTGGCTGCAGATATGCTTCACCAAAAAGCATTCCTGAATTCATTTTGTGGCTCCAAATTTCTCATTGTCCTCAGAGGCAGGAAAGCACCTTTTATGAAAGCAATTAAAACTTCAAATAACAGCTGGTTTTCAGGTCCAAATCAAGCTTAACTAGAATAGGACTTGGGCTCTGAAGTGAATTTCTTTTGTTTCGTGTTATTGTTGTAAGCCATTGTGAATCATAGTCATGTTGCCTGAGCCATTGAGAGCACATTCACCCATGTATTTCTGCACTGATCACTCTTTGAAAATGATCCAAAGGAACAAAAACAATAATACAATTGAATAGAAGATAAACTGCTTTTAGAAAAGACTTGAATGCATCCAAATACAAACCTTCAAAAGATAAGAATCTTGAATCAAATCTCAAAATATCACTGCCTCCAAACCTAAAAGTATGAATAATAAATAAGCTAAAAAGTACAAAACAAACAAACAAACAAAAAACCCAGAAGCCATTGAATCAAAAGCCAAAAGGCCAGAGGTAGTAAAAGCATTTTTTTTAGAATTTCTACAAGACCTCTCTTGGTTTTGCTTCATGCTGCTTCTAACAGCCCAGTCAGAAGCATAGAGAGAAAGAGGCGATTCAACAACATCCTGGGAAAAATTGAACTAAAAATATATTACTGGAAAATGCCAAATGAGAATGCATGGGGACAGCTCAAAGAGGACTAGCCTCCAGTCACTCAGAAAAAAGGAAAACCAGTTGACCGTTGCAATTTGAGTCATCCCTGCTTCAGATGGGGTGTGGGAAAGGGGAAAGAAAGAAACATCTTTTTAAACCCAGAAATATTCATCCATAAATAAGAACCTAGCAGAACATAAGAATAAGGGAAAAAGAAAGAAGAGGTTCTGAGGCAGTGGGAGATAGAACATATTAAAATGTTGCTGATCCACTCTGGACTCAAAGGAAGGGCCTAAAATCACATTTCCAGTCTCATTATCTTCTTATGCTTATGGAATATTGGAAAGGACTTTTGGGGGAACTCAGGGTGATACAGGGTAAAATCTACTTAGGCAGCTGCTCACTGATAGATACCAAGAATCTAAGGTTCTGCCCAAAATTAATATGTGGGTATGTGAAGCCTGCAGACCTCTTGGCATATATTAGGGTACATTTCCTATAAAGTGAATTGGATTGTATGACATTGATAAACAAGGCAGAATTCAAGTTTTCTGACTAGGTTTATTCCTAATCCCACCTGATTCCTACTACCCTCCCATTCGTAATCCCCTTCCTTCAAATATTCACAAACCACATGCAAAGGCTACAGAGAACTTTGCTTTTTTTTTTTTTTTTTTTTTTTTTGGCATGGGCAGGCTCTGGGAATTGAACCCAGGTCTCCGGAATCACAGGTGAGAATTCTGCAACTGAGCCACCGTTGCCCACCTAGAAAACTTTACTTTTTGAGGAAAGATAAATTGGAGTCAGATAAGGCGAGAAAGCAAGTGCTTATAATAAATTATACAAACAATGTTCTTCAAATCAAAAGCACAGTTCAGTTGTCCTTGTTAAATATGAGCTACTTGAAAAAAGCTTGTAAATTCCATTCTAGAAGAAAATGAATGGTGACTTTACATTTAGAAATTAATGAGACATGATTCTACTAAATCAATTCCTCAAATATAAGACCATAAAATAACAGAAAGAGATGAAAAGGGAGATTGTAGGAAAAAGAAACAAAACCAGGACCAAAATGACACTATTACTAAATTAGTATATATATTAGATACAGAAAGGAGAAGAATAACAGGTGAAAATTATTTCACTGCTAAATAGGAAAAGTTTGATATATTCAGAATGAAGACAAAAGATTCATGAAACAGAGTGATTCTTATAATGAAAAGATTATGCTATGAGATTAGGCAAGGTTCACCAAATCAAGAATTAGCAGTGTCCCTCAGGGATAAAGCCAATAAATAGGATGTAAATGATTTGAGATATATAATAGAGGAAAATTTTTTTGAAACATGGGAAAATTTTAAAATGAAGAGAAAAGAAAATAATACTTTCTAGGGGAAAATATGATACAAAACCATCAACAATGAAATGTCTTAAGTAACTGAAATTCAAGAATGAAGAAATTTGGTAAAATCACTTCAAGTAAAAAATATCAGGCTATCTTCGGATTTTTCCATTATAGTATTCAAATGCAGAAGATACTACAGCAATAAATCTTAAAGTCTAAGGGAAGAAAAATATGACCCAACACTGTTATATCAACCAAACAGACATTCACAATAAGAGCCACAGCCCCCATTTTCAAATACAAAAAAAAAATCACATAGCAAATATAGCACCTGTGAGACCTTCTTGGAGAAAACAAACAAACAGAACCTTTTCAAAATAGAATTATATTAACGAAGACTTGAAAAGAAGAGCTGAATTCATTTAAAGAAAAGCAAAACAGAAGAACCAGGGAACTAGGATTACAGAAGGTAAATGTTATGAAAAGAAGCCATATAAAAATAAAGGTATGATAATAAAATATTAAGGGAACAAAAATGAAGAAAGATGGTGTGATACATGGAATTATAACCCACCTGATACATCCATTTCCTATTTCGAAGAAACTGTGAGTATGTGACTTCACATGGCAAAAGGGACTTTGCAGATGTGCTTAAATTAAGGATCCTGAGATGGGGAGATATCCTGAGTTATCTGGGTGGGCCCAGTGTGATCACTGAGGGAGGTGAGAGGTCCAGAGTCATGGAGGGAGATGTGAAGATGACAGCAGAGGTGGAAGTAATGCAATTTTTGGTTGGAAGGGAACCAGGAGCCAAGGAATATGGGTGACCTCTAAAACCTGGAAAAGACAAGGAATGGATTCTTCCTTAGAATGTGCAAAAGGAACAGAGGTTACTGAGCCCAGAGAGACTGATTTAGGACTTTTGATCTACAGAATTGTAAGAGCATACATTTCTGTTGTTTTAAGTAATTAAGTTCATGTTAATTTGTTAAAGCAACAGTAGGAAACTAATACAGATGGAAAGCATTAGATGCATTGATTTTTAAAACATTCTTTGAAGGAAAGCAACAGGTATCAATATATGAATAGATTTAAAAAACAGTTTCAGCCTGTTTTGTAACTTTAAAAGAAAACTGCTGAAAGAATCTAAAGTAAGAAAATAATCTAGAGGTCAAGTGTTGTCCTTGCACTAAAATATATTAATAAAAATTCTTTACCTAGCGATGTTATGTAGTATTTGAAACTTTTTAATTTAATCTCTAAAAATTGAAATAAATTAACCACTTCCAAATTATCTGAGAGAAAACACAAATACACATAGACATGCAGCATACAAATATAAAGTATAGAAAACTATGAGGAAAAGAGAATAGTAAAAACAAAACTTTTAAAAGAGAGAAGCATTAAAAACAGAGCAGACAACATAGCAGAATTGTAGAAAAACATGAAAATAATCCATTTATTAATTTTAAAAATCATGGATTGAATCAATAACAATCACTGTTTTTACATTTATGAAATAAGTACATTAAAACAAAATGACTGAGAAAGCTCAAATGTAAATAGATGAATGAAAAAATATTGGACAAATGCTAATATCAGGAGGAAAAGTTCATCTCAACAGATGAAGAAAATGCTTTAGAAAAAAATTGATACTTATTTATGATTAAAACCAGAAATTCTTAGCTAAAATAAGAATGGAAGAGAACTTTCTAAATCTGATAAAAACCCATAGAAAATGTCAATCGTAATGATGAAATATGAAATGCTTTCCCTCTGAGGTTTGCAACAGGAAATAGTTGCTATTACCACGTCACTGCTATTCAATATTGTGTCTAAGTGCTCAGCCTGTGTACTAACTGAAGAAGAAGAAATAGAAGTCCTAAGGATGAGGAAGGAAGAAATAAAACTGTCATTATTCACAGATAACCTAAATGTATATTTTAAAAATCTGAAAGAGTGAACATATAAATTATTAGAATTAATAAATGAATTTGGCAAAATACTGGATTTAAATCCAACATGTAAAATGCTATTTATTTCTATAAAGAAGAAACAAACAAAAACTGAAATATAAACAAATACTTGAATTTTTGTTCAATTTTCTATTAGCAGAAAAATTTGAAAACAATTCAAGATTTCTATATAGAATACTAATATTATAAGAAAAAATTAAAAAAAGAATACTGGTCCCACTTTAGATCATGCACAAAAATCAAGTCCAGGTAAATATGAAAGATAAAAACAAAATTAAAAAAAAGTTCTTCATGAGCTGATGTTGGATTTTTTTTATATTAAATAAGACACAAACCATCAACCATAAAAGACAAATATTGAAGAAAATTGAGGGAAATATTTAAAAAATTTTATTAATCAAAATAATTACTTAGTGGATTAAAGATGAATCATCAACTAGAAGAAGGTATTTACATGTCAAATATTCAACGAAGAACTCTAGAATATAAAAATAATTTCTACAAATGAATAAGAAAAAGACAATTCAATAGAAAAGGTCCTCAGTGTCATTAATCACAAGGAAATGCAAATTAGAACACTTATTTAATTGTGAAAGTGTATGTGACAGAACATTTTCATTGGTAGGGACTATGTATTTCATTTCAGAACTTCTAGTATGCCTGCCCCACTGTTAAATGCCAGTGGCTACTCCTCCCAAATGTTTAACAACACAAAACACATCTGCAATTTACAAAATGTGCCCTAAAGAGCTAAACTAATCCTATTGGAACTATAAATGTCTCATTATGATATGAAAAAAAAACACAAGCAAAACAGAAAGAAGAAACAAGTGAAAACTCAAAGCCTTAATTAATGAGTTGGAAAACAAACTAAAATTGGAAATACTGAGGAAGTCCAAAGTTCTTTATTTAAAAACCAATAAATAATAAAACACAGAGACTAAAAAAATAAAGACAAAGAAAAATTAAGAAATCCAAAACACGCAATTTTGAAAATAAAAAGAACTAACAACAGATACAGAAGAACTTCGCTGTTTCAATAAAATTTCTTCTTAAAATTTTTCAATGTCAGCATAACCCTGATACCAAAATTTTATTTTTTTAAAAGATGGCAGGAATAGAATTCCTTAGACAAGGCTCGTTCATCAATATCACTGAGAAAATAAATCTCCATGCAATAAAAGTTTAATGACACATTAAAAAAACAAAAAAGAAACAAACAAAAAAACATACCATGACTAAGTGGGATTCCATGGTATGCCAATTTGATTCTAAAGTCTATATCTAAAATTCACCATATTATTCTGAAAAGGGAGAAAATTTATATATTCAATACTGGTGAAAGGGTATTTGAAGCTTTAGTAATAAACATGGTAGTGATGATGACAATTATAGTTGTATAGAACTAGTAGAAATACTAAACAGCTTTCATTGAATGGTTATTATGTTTTAGGTACTCTTCTAATGTTTTCACATGCACTTATTCAATTATTCCTCATAACAACCCTATGCATTAGGTATTTAATATTCCTATTTCATAGATGTTGAGGTTTTCTTGCAGAAAATAAAATAACTTTACCAATGCCCTACAGCAAGAAAAGTGACTGAGTCTGGATTTTAAAGTAAGTTGTCTAGCTCAAGAGGTCACAGTTGTTAAGCACTATCGTATGCTGCTTCACTGCATTCAACAGTCATTCTTGATGATAAATTTAGAAAAATTAGATAAATAATGAGATAAACCAAAGCTATAGGCTGAGCCCCCAGTCTTGGGGTTTGTTCATATGAAACTTAACCCCACAAAGGATAGGTCAAGTCTACTTAAAATTTAGGCCTAAGAGTCACCCCCAAGAGAGCCTCTTTCGTTGCTCAGATGTGGCCTCTCCCTCCAGCCAACATGACGAGTAGTCTCACCACCCTCCCCTTCTCTGCGTGGGACATGACTCCCAGGGATGTGTACCTTCCTGGCAATGTGGGACAGAGATCCTGGAATGAGCTGAGACTCAGCATCAAGGGACTGAGAAAAACCCTAGAATGAGCTGAGAATTAACATCAAGGGATTGAGAGAACCTTCTCGACCAAAGGGGGAAGAGTGAAATGAGACTAAATGTCAATGGCTGAGAGATTCCAAACAGAGTC
>PVIY010039872.1:0-22793 GCA_004026745.1 Myrmecophaga tridactyla
ATATGGTAATTCTTTGTTTCACTTTCTGAGGAACCACCAGTTTCCTACAGTGGCTGCACCATTTTACATTCCCACCAATGTTTGTGGGTTCCTATTTCTCTGCATCCTTGCCAACACTTGTTATCACCTCTTCTTGTTGTCGTTTTTAATAATAGCCATCCTAGTAGGTGTGAAATGATATCTCACAGTTTTCATTTGCGTTTTTCTAATGGCAAATGATTTTGAGCATCTTTCCGTATCATCTGAATATCTTCTTTGGAAAAATGTCTGTTCAATCCTTGGCCCATTTTTTCAGTTGGCTTGTCTTTTTGTTGTTAAGTAGTAGGAGTTCTTTACATATTCTGGATATTAAACCCTTGTCAGATTATGGTTTGCAAGTGTTTTCTCCCATTCTATAGGTTGCCTTTTCACTTTCTTGATAATGTCCTTTGATGAACAAAAGTTTTAAACTTTGATGAAGTCCATTTTATCTATTTTGCTGTTGTTGTTCCTTATAGTTTTGGTAAAAAATCTAAAAATCCATTGCCTACTAAAAGGCCCTGAAGATATTTCCCTATGTTTTCTTGTAAGACATATAGTATTAGCTCTTATATTTAGGTCGATGATCCATTTTAAATTCATTTTTGTATATGATGAGAGGTAGAGATCCACCTTCATTCTTTTATAGGTGGATTTCCAGTTGTCCCAGCACCATTTGTTGAGGAGACTATTCTTTCCCCCATTGAATCATCTTCGGACCCTTGTTGAAAATCAACAGACCACAAATATGTGGAATTATCTCTGGATTCTTTTCATTGACCAAAGTTTATTTCATTGGTCTATATGTCTATCCTTATGCCAGTTCCACAGTTTTAATTGTCGTAGCTTTGTAGTAAGTTCTGAAATCAGGACGTATGAGTACTTCAACTTTGTTCTTTTTCAAGATTATTTTGGCTATACAAGGCCCCTGGCAATCCCATATGAACTTGAGGATCAGCTTTTCTATCTTTGAAAAAAAAGGCTCCTGGAATTTTTATAGGGATTGCATTGAATTTGTAGATCTCTTCAGGGACATAAAAGATTTTCAGGATGTTTTAAAAATAAATTTTACTTATTTTTTTAAATAGGAAATCCTATTTGCACATGATGCAAAATTCAAAAGGCACAAAAGGGAAGATGGTGAAAAGACAGTTTCCCCAGCAAAATCCTGTCCCAGGAGTAACTGCAATTTCCAGGCTGTTCTGTGTCCTTGCCTGGCTTCCTGTGTGCTCGCAGGCGTTTCTGTGGCACTCTCTTATTGAAGCATATAATATACGCTCAATGTAAGTTGGACACTGCTCCATTTAAGCACGTATAAAGTTGCCCCATCGATGGATATTTAGACTGCTTCCAGTGCAGGACACATCCTAGCAGTTACTTTATTTTGCACAATGTGAGCATATCTGCAGGATCAATTCCTTGAATTGGAATAGCTAGATAAAATGTATGTGCATAATAAGTTGGGGTTTTTGGGTTTTTTTTACTTTTTATTTTGAAATAATTTCTAATTTACAAGACAGTTATAAAAGCATAGTAAGTGTTTTAAATGAGAATCATTGTTTCTGTTTTTGTCCCAATTAGTGGATCTACAGCAACTGATCATTACAGATTTTGCCACTTATTCCTCTGGCTGTGTGCTATATGGGGAAACTGAGGCAGAGAAGGGCCTTCATAGACTCCAAAGTTGGGCAAGGGGCCTGAAAGCAGGAAGAAGTCCAGGTTCATCAGAGTTGGGAAAATGCCCCCAGGCATCCTGCTCACGGAGGGAGGGAGGGGATGTTTAACCTGAAAATGGAGAAACTAAAATAACAATCACCCTGTGCCCAAAGGAGGCGGACAGGCCAGGGACCACCCAACGGGTTCCATGTCAGTGAGGAACCAGCTCTGAGTGGGAACTTCCTCCCATCGTGGAGGGAGGATAAAGAGCTGGCAGCAGGGAAAGTGCGGGGTGACTCCTTCCTTAGAAATCATTAAGCCCAGATTAAGGGTGGAGGCCCAACCTGCCTGGACACGGTGTTGGTGGGGGAGTAGGTGACCACATCAGCTGCCATGGGAGGGCACAGCCCAGCCGAGGTGAAAGGCTGCGGGGTCAGTACCAACTGGGATTCATAAGGCAGAGTCCGGAGCCTCAGTTTGCAGAGCAACCCCATAACCCAGCCTCTGATGAGGAGCCCATTTCGCTGATCAGAAAACTGAATCCCAGAGAAGTTAAGATACTCACTGGAGGCCTCCCAAGTGGCCAGGACTTGAACCCAGGCTTCAAGTCCCCAAGCCCTCATGAGCTGCTCCCTTGCCACGCCCCAGCCCCTAGCCCCCTGCCCTCAGCCCCCGCCTCCCCAGGCTAGAAACTTTTTGAGATGGGCCCTGGGGCTCCTTCTTTTGTTACTCTACCAACGTCCCCAGGCCCTCTGCCCAGTGCTACTCCCTCCACCAGCACCCCCGGGTTCACAGTTTCTGAACAGGGTGGGGACTGCAAGAAGAGACAGCAAATCCCTCTCCTGTCTAACAACTGAGCGGAGGGAGGAGGGAGGTGGGAACAGGTCCCAAACTCCCAGCTCGCTTGTCCTTGCCCGTCTCAGTCTCAGACTCTCTCGTGATAGGAAAATAGGCCAGGCTGGAATATGTCACGGATATTTTCGACATCCCCATCTGCAGTCTAGCTTCACACATAGCCCAGCGGGGTGGAGCCAGCGACTTCCTGCTGGCTGAGGGGTACATCTGCTACCTCTGGGGCTCAGAGCCGAGACAGGGGCTGGAAACCTGCATGGGGAACCCCAGGGGGCACTGGGCAAGGGTCCAGCAGCCAACACAGGGTTAGGACAGAAGATCAGCCGTGTCTGTCTTCTTCCCAGAGGTGAGGGAGCGGAGCTGCTGTGACCCACGAACACTGTCCCCCTGCCCATCCCTGTGAGTGGTGTGCCCAGCCTGCCAGGGGTGGAGCAATGAGGAAGGAGCAAGTAATCGTGCAGGGAAAGGGGTCTGGGGAAGCTTTATGGGTGAAGGAGATTTGAGTTGGGCCTTGAAAGGGGAGCTAGGTGGAGAAGATGGGGAAGGGTGTTCCCAGCCAAGGGAGAATCTTGGAAAAACCAGGGCCTACTTGGGGTGTGGCTGGGGAGGAGAAGGGAGAAGACCAGGGAGTGGCAGCAGGAGGGGCTGGTGGAACAGGCTAGCATTTGAGGAACTATTTATGGCAATTGTCCAGCTAAGGAGCTTGGGGTGCACCGTGCAGGTGTCCACAGAGGCTTTTAAGTGACATGGTTCAGAAAGAAAATGTAGCTGAGGGGGGAAGGTGCACCAGGAGGGACAGGGGTGCAGAGGGGTGAGCAAGATTTCTCTTTGAGCCAGAACCACCCTAACCGCATGCTTCTCCCATTTGCTGGCAGGGAAGCCCTTCCCCGTTGGGGCAGGGAGAGTGATCTGAGAAGTGAGTTCCTTGAGGTCAGAGACTTGCTAACTTAATGGACCAGGCTGGGGTGGAGGTTCCATTTCAAGAGATTCCTTCCTGGAAGGGAGGGGAAACGTGGGCGCTCAAGTTTACAAAGCACCTGTTTGGGGCCCCCTGCAATATGGCCTCATTTTAATCCTTACAACAAGCCCAGGAGGTAGGTAGGTTCCCCATTTTTTTTTTATTGGGGTAGAAATTGAAGCTCAGGAAGTTTAAATCCCTTCCCCCAAAGGCCCCCTGCTTGTAAGTGGAATAAGAATTCAGGTCTGTGCATCCCCAAAGCCCAGCCCACCCCCTTTATCCCTCATTCCCTCCCAGAGAAGAGCCAAGGCCTCCTGCTAAAGAGGTGGCCCAGGTCCCCACGCCCACCCCACCCCTCACTGTTTCCACCCTGGACCCGGCCTCCAGGGCCCCACAGCAACCCCGCGAGGCAGCTACTCTCAGATGCGAAACCAGGGCTCAGAGAAGTTAAGTGACTTGCCCTAAGACACAAAGTGAACTAGTGGCAGAAGCAGGGTTCAGACACAGACCTCCTCACCCTCACCACTCTGCCCTGTTCCTTCCTGAGTGAGCACTTAACCTCTTTGTCCCTCAGGGTCTTCATCTGCAAAGTGGGCCTGGGAGGGTGGGCGAGACAGAACACAGATGTGAGCCACCTGGCCCAGGGCCTGACATTCGTTCCATGCTCGACAGATATTTACTGAGCATCTACTACAAGCAGGGATCAACTTCCAGGGGTCGGGGATGCAGCAGGAAATAAGAACAAGCCCCTGCTCTCCCAGAGCAGTCATTAGGATGGAAATTGAAAGCAGAATGGGTGATAGGCACAGAGAAAATGCTCAATAAATGCCCCCACTAGGTCCACTGACTGGCCACGGGAGCTTGGGCAAGTCCCTCTGTTGTTCTCTGCTTCTAGATATGAAAAACGAGAACACAGATGGGAGCCACCTCACCCAGTGTTGCCCACCATGTAGTGCTGTCATTGTCAGCCTCCCTGCGGGCAGCCCTGGTTCCAGCCCAGCAAAGGCCCCTCCTCCCCCTGCCCCGTCCTCAGCCACATCTGAGCCAGGGAGCTCCCATGGTCCTAGGTGGTTGGTGATGGGTGCATGCTTTGGTACATACTTTGCTTCTCGTCCCCTCTCCTCCCAGGCCCAAAGCCTTTGTTCCTTGTCCTGCTGCAGACCAGCAGCTACCCAGCCTGCCTCACCTGGCCCAGCCCCGAGTCTGCTGCAGACCCCTTGAGGGAGGTGGTAGGACCCTGGTGTTCGGGGGGCACCTTTGAGCAGGTCTTCCTGGGGCTGACGGGCTCTTGGCCACCCTGGGCAGCCGGGCTTCCAGCTCTCTGCTTTCAAAGGGTGGAGCAGATTCAGCCTGGGGCAGGGTGGGGTGGGCTTCTGATCAAAATCAGGGAACCCCTCACAGAGGGACAAGAAACATAAAATAATTATATTGGGGGTCCATTCTTAAGCACTCAGGACATAGTTTATTTTATCCTCTGTATATGTAAAATTCCATTTTAGAACTAATGAAAATGAAGAAAAGTGAATTGACTCACCCAAGGCATCCAAGGCCCCTGCTCTTTTCTAACTCCAAGCCACTGGCCATGCTCAGCCCTGCAGTGCTTGGACTGTGGGTCAGGGTGGACTCCAGTCCCCAAGTGTAACCAGAGTTAGGGGACCTGGGACACAAGGATTGGGATGAAAGAGCCTTGCATCTCCCATAGTCACTGCTGCCCCTGTCACCCTCTCTAGGGGCAAATGCCCAGTCTACCTCACCCTCAACCTCAGGGTTAGGATGTGGCGCCATGGTTAGGAGATGGGGCCAGGTCCTTCCTTGCTCCCTATTGCTGCTTCCAGACTATCACCCTGCCATTTTCCTGCAAAGACTCAGCTCCATCTACATGCACCACCCTCTAACCTCCTCATCAGTGTTGTCCACTGTCCCCCTACACTGTCTCTTATTTGTTGAAGCTTTTGGCATCCCTATTCTTAAGCATCTTAGGTATCTCTCAAGTCCCAGCATCTCACTTCTGCAACCTCCACATCCCTAGTCCACTTTCTTCTCTCCCCACACCTTGGTTCCCAAGTTGGACACCGCCACCATCTATAAATACTCTCAGTCCCCTCTCTTACTCATCTTTGGCTCATTTTGCTCAACAATTCTTCATACAACTGTTCTTTAGTCCTCAGTCCACTGACCCCATCCATGGGGTCCCTTTGTCTTCGCTTTCTTCCTTTTCCAGCTCAGACTCCCTAATTCATCAGCTCATCTTGAGCCTCTGTCCCTGTCTCTCATGGTTCTACCTGTCTGTCATAACCTCAGCCCTGAACTTCTGATTCACATGGCTACCTAAGCACATGTTTACCAGTCCAGCCTCACAAATCCCATTGAAATGATAGAGAAAAAATATATACTGAAGTTTTTAATATTACATTCTACTGATGGCAAAACACAAGAAGAAGAGGAATCCACAGTCCCATAGAGGGAGCCACTAAAGTGTGAATTTTCGCAAGAGAACCCTAGATTTCCTCCTAACATCAGGAACAAGGCAAGGAAGCTCATTCTCATCATTCTCATTCAACATCGTATTGGAGATTCTAGCCAGTACAATAAGGCAAGAACAAAATATATAAAAGTCATCCAGATTTGCAAGAAGAAGTAAAACTGTCTTTATTCTCAGAAAACATGAAAGCCTATGTAGAAAATCTGATGGAATCTAAAAAATGGCTATTGGAACTAATAAGTGAGTCAGGCAAGGTTGCAGGATACAAGATCAACATACAGAAATCAAATATATTTCTTTATACTAGCAAGTGAATAATTACAAATTGAAATTTCAAAAAACAATACTATATAAAGTAGCGTCAAAAATATGAAATACTAAAAAAAAATGAAATACTTAGCAATAAATCTGATAAAGGATGTGTCAAGATCTGTATACTGAGAACCACAAAACAATTGGAAAAATACACCATGTTCGTTGATAAGAAGATTCAATATTGTTAAGCTATCAGTTCTCCCCAAAGTGATCTATAAAGCCAACAGAATCCCAATCAAAGTCCCAATAGGTTTTTTATTTTAGAAATTGACAGGCTGATTGTAAAATTCTTAGGGAAATGCAAAAGACCTAGAATAGTTAAAACAATTTTGAAAAAGGACAAAATTAGAAGACTTGCACTACTTAACGTCAAGATTATTATTAAGCTACAGTAATCAAGAGTGTCATATTCCAGGGCGGGCCACGGTGGCTCAGCAGGCAAAGTTCTCGCCTGCCATGCCAGAGACCCGGGTTCGAGTCCCAGTGCCTGCCCATGCAATAAATAAATAAATAAAAGGCATAGACTTTTCAACTAAATTAAAAAAAAAAAAGAGTGTCATATTCCAAATAAAGTGTCAATGGCTGAGAGATTCCAAACAGAGTCAAGAGGTTATCCTGGAGGTTATTCTTATGCATTAAATAGATATCACCTTGTTGTTTGAGATGTAATGGAGAGGCTGGAGGGAAGCGCCTGAAAATGTAGAGCTGTGTTCCAGTAGCCATGTTTCTTGAAATGATTGTATAATGATATAGCTTTCACAATGTGACTGTGTGATTATGAAAACCTTGTGTCTGATGCTCCTTTTACCTACCTTATCGACAGACAAGTAAAACATACAGAACAAAAATAAATAATAGGGAACGAAGGTTAAAATAAATTTAGTGGATTGAAATGCCAGTTATCAATGAAAGGGAGGGGTAAGGGGTATGGTATGTATGAATTTTTTTCTGTTGTCTTTTTATTTCTTTTTCTGAATTGATGCAAATGTTCAAAGAAATGATCATGATGATGAATATGCAACTATGTGATGATATTGTGAATTACTGATCATATAACAAGAACGGAATGATCATAAGTTAAGAATGTTTGTGTTTTCTTGTTGTTATATATATTTTTTAAATTTAAAAATTAATAAAAAAAGAGAAAAAGAGTGTCATATTGCCATCACAATATACAAATAGATCAAAGAAACAGAATGGAAAGTTCTGTTTGCATTCTGGACCCACACATATATGACCACTCGATTTTTGACAAAACAATTTAGTGGAGAAAGCATACTTTTTTCAACAATTGTCCTGGAACAATAGGATATCCATATACAAAATAAAATATAAATAACATAAAAGCCTCAAACCATATACAAAAACTAACTCAAAATGGATCATAGGCTTAAACATAAGCCTTAAAATATAAAACTTATAAAAGAAAACATAGGAGAAAATTTGTGACCATGGATTAGACAAAGATTCCTTAGATACACCATCATAAAACAAAAAAGTGATAAATAGGACTTTATCAAAATTAGAAATTTCTGCAATTTGAAAAACACTATTAACAGAATGAAAAGATAAGTCACAGACTGGGAAAATGTATTTGCAAAACATATATATGACAAAGGACTTTTATCCAGAATATATAAATAACTCTTAAAACAAATGAGAAAACAAACAGCCCAATTCAAAAATGGGCAAAATATGTGAACAAAGGAAGATGAATGGATGGCAAATAAGTCTATTGAAAGATATGCCTCCCCTCATGCTCTGATTCAGCTTTACCTTCTAAAGTATTTCTCAATTTCCGCCTCCCACCACATGCATATATTTCTGATAAAAACAGAAATTCAAACTAGCAAGGAAGGCAAATAGTGCTGGAACAGGTGACTATCCATCTATACTTTAAAAATACAATAATAAAGTTTTAAAATTCAAAAACTTACAATACCAAGTGTTGGTAAGAATGTGGAGCAATCGGAACTCTCACTCCCTGCCAGTGTGAATGCAAAATGGTACAACTACTTTGGAAATCAACCTAGCAGTTACTTAAAATGTAAAAGATACACCTACCCTGTGACCAGCAACTCCACTCCTGAGTTATTTACCCAAGAAAAACAAAAGCATGTAACCATACAAAGACTTGTACACAAATGATCATAGCGGCTGTATTGATAAAAGCCAAAAGTTGAAAAACACCACAAATGTCTGAATAAATGGAGAGATGTATATCATTTTCTTTCAATGAGAAGAATAATTTGATAAAGCTGTCGGTGCTCTTCAAATCCCTCAATAAATTTAATGCAAGTGCGATTTAAACTCCCAATGGAATTCTTTAACTGGAATTAGAAAGCAATTCTAAAATTCATCTGGAAGAGTAAAGGGTGCAAAGAGCAAAAAAAAAAAATTTTTTTAAAGCAAGGATAATGGTCAAAGTGGGAATTGTATTAACACAAATCCAAACATACCATAAAACAATTGGTATTGCAGTAAGAACAGGATTTGACTTCACACATAGTAGGTCCTCCATAAATATCTGTGGGATGACCTAGTAAAGAAATAGGCAAGTAGGGGTTGCAAAGATAGTTCAGTGGTAGAATTTTCACCTGCCATGCAGGACACCTGGGTTCGACTCCCAGTCCATGCACTTCCCAAAAAACAAACAAAAGCAAACAAACAAAAATACAACAAATGGTGCTGCAATAACAGGATACTCACATGGAAAAATAATAGAATGTGACCCTACCGTACAGCATACAAAAAAAAAGAAAAAAGAAATCGGCAAACAGATCAATAGAAAAGTTCTGAAACAGTTTCAAAAATAATTTTCATATAGTGGCTATTTTAATATAAAGACTTTTCATGCTTTACTATTAACCATATCCTTTGATGTTCACCAACATCTGGAACTCAAAGTGTCTGGAATTGAACTAACTATCCTTCTCCCTCCTCCCAATCTCCTTCCCACTTTCCTGCTTCTCTTCCTTCTTATGGTTCCACACAATCACCGAGCAGGAAGATTAGTCACCCCAGGCTCCTTTCTCCCCCTCCCTCTCTCATTCAGCTTTACCTTCTGAAGTTATTTCTCAGCTTCCACCTCCAATCACATGGATATTCAGCACATGATAAAAACAGAATTTCAAACTAGCAAGGAAGGGAAATAGTGCTGGAACAAGTGACTAGCTATCTATTTTTAAAAATACTTAAATTCAACCTATACATTTAAAAATCCAGATGGATTAAATATCTACATAGGAAAAAAACTGCAAAAGTAGAACAAAGAAATATAGGAAATATTTTTTATAATTTGGAGGTGAGGAAGTTTTTTTAAAGGACAAAGTTCACGAGAGGGCAATTTACGGAATAAACTACAAAAGGGTAGTAAACGTGAGAGTTGCTCACCCTCATTAGTGGTCAGGGAAATGCAAATTAAAACATAATGAGGTACCATTCTTATCCTTTAAATTGACAAAAAAAAAATAATAAGGTGGATGATGTTTAGTGCTCACATAGTGTGATTTAAAGGGAACTCTAGTGTAACGCTGGTGAAAATACAAAATGGAAAACAGTTTTGGAGGCAATATATCAGTACTCATCAAAATGGTAAATACATACCCTTTGAGGAAGCAACTCCACCTGCAGTGGAAATCTGTTGTTGGCGCATGCCCAGCAACATTCTCCTCTGGCCGCAGACCCCACCCCCACCCCCACCCAATATTCTCCACAGAACCACTTCATCTCCCACTCCCTGTCTCTGCGGTTTGGCGGGGCTGACCCTGCCTCCCAGTTTTGCGGGTGAGGCACATGCGTTAGTCTTGAGCAGTCAATGATTCTGCCCACCCACCCACATCAGATCAATGGGTTTGGGCACACCATGTGATACAAACTAGGGTCAAACCACTCCCGGGCTTTTTCCAATCTCCTAGCAGAAAAAAACAGGTGGAGCGCATCCAGACCTGTAGCATCTTAACTGCACATGGAAAGGCCTATCTTAGAATGAATCCCAAACAAAGGAAAGCAAAGCCAAGTGCTGGTGAGAGATTTCCACAGACAAAATTTGGACACCTGGATCCAGCTGTGCCTGAAGCCAGAGGCCCCTAGGGTTTTAGTTATCCGAGCAGATAAAACTCCCCTTTTTACTCCCACTGAAACCAATCTGAACTGCATTTCTGAGGCATGAAAACCAAAATAACCCTAACGTTGAATATATTCTCAAAAATATTTACTCAACTATTGTTGGGGGGGGGTTAAAGTTAATTACTTATAAATGTTATCTCATTCTAAATTTAGAAACATATGTCTATGCATATGAAAAGGCCTGGAAGGACACACACAGCTCTGTTAGCAATAGTTATCCTTAAGGAAGAGGCAGTGTGGTAGCTTGTGTCCTCTGAAAAGCAGATTTCAAGATGGGATTAGATGTACAAGAGATTTATTGGGGGAAACAACTGTGAAGGAAAAGGGTTGGGAGCAAGAATAAGCACAAAAGAGCCTGCAGAAGAGTCTGCCACTCTGATCTGTTTGCCTATTTCTTTTCTTTTTTTTTCTTTTTTTGTATGCTGTATGGTGGGGTCACACTTTATTATTTTTGCATGTGAGTATCCCGTTATTGCAGCACATTTGTTGAACCCTCTTCAACAAATCCTTCTTCTTCATGGCAAGAAGAATCTCAGACTGTAGCACAGTTCTAAGAAACTTTCCCATAAATTGATGGGGAGTCCCCAAGCCAAAATTGCCCATTAGAGGAATCCAATGTCTCGCGGGCCGAGGCTGTGCTCACTGGCTGGGAGGAGCCCAGGGGAGACCTGGACTCAAAGCAAAGGCGGAGAAGAGGGGCGGAAACGGGGCTGTCAGTCGGCTAGGCCCCACGTGGCGGGGTCCTTGCGGGAATCCCACCAGCCCATTTCCATAGCAACCGCAGCTGCTCTAACCCGGGGCGCCCAACGACAGCCCCCTGCTCAAGTGCAGCCTGCTGCCTGTTTTCATAAATAAAGTTTTACTGGGATACAACCCCACCTATTCGTTCACATATTGTCTGTAGCTATATTTGCACAACAGTGGCAGAGCTGAGGGGTTGTTATGCCTATGACAGTAGTTGTGTCCCGTAGAGCCTAAAATATTTACTATCTCATCTTCTACAGAAAAGGGGTCAGATAGCAGGCCAACACCTGCTTTGCTGCCCTAGTAAAACCTAGCCTGCCCTGACGGCAGTTATCCAAACCCCTTCTCTTCGTGTCCTCATCTGCCACTCCACAGTGCAGTCCAACCTGCTGCCGGCCCCATCCCACTCCTTTCCGGTGACTCCTGAGGGCAGGGCCCGCCTGCTGGAGTCCTTATCTAATGCGACTTTTTTGAGGTTTTTTTTCATAATGAACAAATTTATGCCAATAAGTTCCAACTCCAGAATCCGTGTGACTGCTGCCAGAGCTGACAATCTAGGACCCTTTACAATTGTTAACCCATGCTCCCTACTTGTATATCATAGTTAGTCCCTAGGAATGAGTCATGAGTATATTTGTCTTTTTGATTCTGACATTTCATCCAACACACAGTCCTCAAGGGTCATCGGCTCGAGCTAGCTGCAAGCCTCACAGCCTCATTCCCTCTTGCAGCCAGCCGTTCAGGAGCCCATTGCGTGTATACACCACAGGTCCGTTCCTCAGTCGAGGCGCCCCTAGTCCACCCTTATCCATGATAAATTGCGAGCACCGAAGCCATAAATATGAGGGTGCAAATGTCCACTCATGTCCTCTTTCTCAGTTCCTCCAAGCATACAGCTAGCAATGGGGTTGTAGGAGCATCTGGCAACCCCACACCCACCACACTGCGCCCTGCAGGGGCTGCACCCTTCAGCTCCCCTACCAACACCGAGTAAGCACATCGCTTTCTCTGCATTTTCCCCAGCACCTAGTGTATCTCTGCTCATTTTTAAACATTTTTTCAATTTTTTAAATTAATTTAAAAATTTTTTAAACATAACAACAAACACAAACATTGTTACTATATGATCATTCTATTCTACATATATAATCAACAACTCACAATATCATCACATAGTTGCATATTCATCATCACGATCATTTCTTAGAACATTTGCATCAATTCAGAAAAAGAAATAAAAAGAAAACAAAAAAATTCATACATACCATACATACCCCTTACCCCTCCCTTTCATTGATCACTAGCATTTCAATCTACTAAATTTATTTTAACATTTGTTCCCCCTATTATTTTATTTATTTTAATTTTTAATTTTTTTATTTATGATACATAACCACATACAAGCACAAACACATTCTTACCATATGATCATTCTGTTCTTGTTATATAATCAATAATTCACAATATCATCACATAGTTGTATGTTCACCATCATGATCATTTCTTAGAACATTTTCATCAATTCAGAAAAGGAAATAAAAAGACAACAGAACAAAATTCATACATACCATACATACCCCTTACCCTTCCCTTTCATTGATCATTAGCATGTCAATCTACTAAATTTATTTTAACATTTGTTCCCCTATTATTTATTTTTAATCCATATGTTTTATTCATCTGTTGAAAAGGTAGATAAAAGGAGCATCAGACACAAGGTTTTCACAATCACACAGTCACACTGCGAAAGCTACATCATTATACAATCATCTTCAAGAAACATGGCTACAGGAACACAGCTCTACATTTTCAGGCACTTCCCTCCAGCCTCTCCATTACACCTTAACTAAAAAGGTGGTATCTATTTAAAGCGTAAGAGTAACCTCCAGGATAACCTCTCGACTCCCCCTCAGCCATTGACACTTTATTTTGTCTCATTTTGCTCTTCCCCCTTTTGGTAGAGCAGGTTTTCTCAATCCCTTGATGCTGAGTCCCAGCTCATTCTAGGATCTCTGTCCCACATTGCCAGGAAGGTCCACACCCCTGGGAGTCATGTCCCACATGGAGAGGGGGAGGGCAGTGAGTTTGCTTGTGTTGGCTGGGAGAGAGAGGCCACATCTGAGCAACAAAAGAGTTTCTTTTAGGGGTGACTCTTAGGCATAATTTTAAGTTTGTTCATATGAAAAAAAAAACCCAGGATTGGGGATTCAGCCTATTGCTTTGGTTATCCCTACTGCTTATGAGACTACCAAGAATTCTCCACTTGGGGAAGTTGAATTTTCCCCCTTCCTCACCATTCCCCTATTGCCACAAATCTAATCCAGGCTACCCTTGTTACTCGCCATAGACAACTGCTATAATCTCCTTTTCTCCCTATTTCTGTGCTTATTTTCTTACCGTCAAATCGTTATACTGCAGTCAAAGACCTTTGCAAATGGGAATTTAGGAACAAATAGGAGACAAACAGAATATGGCAGATTTACATCCAACTATGTCAGTGTTTCCACGTGAAATGCAAGTGGAAGACAGCGGAGCAAGATGCTTCAGGGCTCCATCCCCCCACAGAAGCTCTGAACAACCAGCAAGAACTGGCAGAGACATCTTTCTAAAAAGAGTTAAAGGATTGCAACAACAGGGTGAGCACCAAACCAAGATAAAGGATACTTAAAGGTAGTGGCAGGCAGGACGGGGGTGCAGAGCGGCAGAGGTGGTGGCTGGGCTGGGGGGCAGGAGTGGGCGCGGGGCTCCAGGTAAAGGAAAGGGGCCCCCCGCCAGCCCAGGGGCAATGGAGACCAGCCGCAAGACCAGGAGAGCCGTTAAGGGGAAATTGCAAGAATTAGGAACTTATGTTGTTGAAGAACCTACTGATTACATTATGGTGATGGTGGCCAACAAGAAAAGTCAGCACCAAACGACAGCGGACCTGTCCCTATTTCTAGGGAACAACACAATTCGAGTCACCATATGGCTTCATGGTGTATTAGACAAACTTCGCTCTGTTACAACAGAACCCTCTAGTCGAAAGTTTTCTGACACCAACATCTTTGACAGTAACATGACTTCAAACAAGAGCAACGTGGGTAAGGAAGAAGGGAGAAGACACGAAGCTATGGTGCCACCTCTTGCAGTTACAAGCACCAGACCTGAGAAAAGGGACTTCAGGGTTTCCATAAGTTCACAGGAGCAGAAAATCACTAACGTTAGACAGGATTATGACGACGGCGCTGCAACCCGATCGATGCCAGCAGTGAGACCTCTGAGGGAGGCAGCACCCTCTGAGGACGGGATTGCTAGTAAGCCAAATCGGATGATCTCATCGATGAAGATTCAATTTTGTGCAGGAGAATCCCTTATCTCAGAAAAAACCTACAGTGACACTTACATATGGTTCCTCTTGCCCTTCTATTGAAATTTATAGGCCACCTGTAAGGCAAGACACCGCGGCAGATAGCGATGCCCATATACACAGACGGCGATTTCAACAGCAAAACCGCATTCCGGCTTCTGACAACTCGGCGCACGGAACAGCCGGACACGTGAGACAGGACGTTTGTGTGACCCAGAGGTGCTGAACGGCTTAGAGGAGACGAATAGTCCCTTCTTCAGAGACGACTCAGAGAGAGAGAGAAAAAAAAAGAATCTCGAGGAAGAAAACTTTCAGAAGAGAAAGTTGCCTGTGATAAGTTCAGTTACTAAAGTAAAAAAAAATAAAATAAAAATCGATTATGATGCAAAAGAAGAGAAAGAAGATGATGATTATGTTTCTCGGACAGGAAGCATTTCTAGCAGTCAGTGCCAGCAAAACCTGAAAGGAGACTCCATTTCCACTTTCTAAGCAAGCTAACAAGAATCTAACTTTGAAGGCTATCTCCGAAACTCAAGAATCTGTGGGGAAAAAAAATTATCCTACAGTCCCACAGAAACATTTCCCATTGTTCCCAGAACTCGAACTTCTCAAGAAGAATTGCTGGTAGAAGTGGTCCAGGGGCAAAACAGGACCCCAGAATAAATCCCCCCATTATAGACAAGGAAACAAAAGGAGAAAATATAGGGGAAAAGTCAAGGGGCTCAGCAAAGTCTATGGTTTTCCGGACTGCAGTGGCTCATGCCCCTGTGACACGGAAGCCACGGTCCGTGCAGACACAAGGCCATTCATTCTGAAGAAGCCAAAGGTGACCGAGGAAATAGTAGTGGCACCAAATCACGAGTCGGGTGGAAGACTGCAGATACCCCTTGGGCACTATCAGGACCCCTTCCACAGACACGAGACCTTGTACAACCGGATAAATCTGCAGGTCTCGAGTTTATAGCGTCGCTGGATGGTGTCTTCAGCCTCCCAGGACACATGTCAGGTCCAGAGGAGCACATGTGCTTTGAAGCAATTAAACCCGTAAACCAAACCACTGCCTCAAACAAGGGACTCGAAGTTTAGACAGGTTGGACTCGAACCTCTGCCCACAGCAGCTGCAGTTGGTGAGCAGGCAGCATGGGCACCGGAAGGTAGCTTTCCTAACGCTGAGCTGAGTGGATTGAGTGTGGCACAAAAACCAGAAAAACCTTTGGAGTGCTGCAAGTACTGGCCTGCCTGTAAACATGGTGACGAGTGCTCACCATCATCCTGTTTTACCTTGCAAAGCCTTTTCTGATGTAAATTTGCTGAAAAATGTTTGTTTGTTCATCCAAATTGTAAATATGACGCCAAGTGTACGAAGCCAGATTGTCCCTTCACTCATGCCTCCAAAACCAGCAGTTACAACACCAGTATCACCTTCTAGTAGTCAGCTCTGCCATTACTTCCCTGCTTGTGAGAAAAGGGAATGTCCCTTCTATCATCTAAAACACTGTAGATTTAACACCTGGTGTACAAGACCCGGCTGTACATTTTACCATCCCACCATTACGGTACCACCACAATATGCCATGAAATGGATTTGACCCCAAACCAGCGAGTGGTACCTACTCCCACCTGGCAGAAGATCATGGATTTGAAAGTCTCAATCTACTGATGAAAGGTCGTCTACAGAACTCGTCCAAATCTTTAAAACTTGGAATATATTGCTTTCATAAAATGAAGTTGTTCTAGTTTGCTGGCTGCCGGAATGCAATATACCAGAAACAGAATGGCTTTCAAAAAGGGGAATTTAATAAGTTGCTAGTTTACAGTTCTAAGGCCAAGAAAATGTCCCAGTTAAAACAAGTCTACAGAAATGTCCAATTTAAGGCATCCAGGGAAAGATACCTTGGTTCAAGAAGGCTGATGACGTTCAGGGTTTCTCTCTTAAGTGAGAAGGCACGTGGAGAACTTGGCAGCATCTGCTGGCTTTCTCGTGGCTCTACAAAAAGGACTCCCTCCAAAATGTTTCCTCTTTTAAAGGATTCCAGTAAGCAACTCTACCTTCAATGGGTAGAGACACACCTCCGTGGAAATCGTCTAATCAAAAGTTACCACCCACAATTCGGTGGGTCGCATCTCCATGGGAACAATCAAAATGGTCCCACCCAGCAATTGAATGAGGATTAAAGGGCATGGCTTTTCTAGGGTCCACCACAGATTCAAACCAGCACAGAAGTTAACACCTATTTGAATGTCTAATTTTTCAAGTTTGTAAGTTTGTAAAGTGGTTTTAACATTGGCTGGGTTTTCTTTGTCTTGTTTTGACTATGAAAAGACAGTTTAAGGAAAAGCTAAATTATATTAAAACATTTGAGACAAAAATAAATAAATAAATAAAAGTGGCAGGATTCTGTGGCACCCTGGCTGGCTCCTCCTGAATCCTCACTGTCTCAGCCTGGAGTCAGCCAGCACCTCCAGTGTGCATTCCTGGTCCCGGTTCCAGAGGATACAGAATCACCCTCTGCATGTACAAGGAGTGCATATGTCTGACCCTGATCTGTCTGCTGGTGGCCTGGGACTCATGTAGAAGGCAGCTCAGAGGACTCTCCTACAGAAGGTTGTGGGACAGCGTCAAGCCACGCTCCCTGGGGCAAGGGACTCTGGCTGTAGGGCTGTGTCAGTTTGAAGCTATTATGCATCCCAGAAAAACCATGTCCTTTAATCCTCGTTCAATATTGCTGGGTGGGATCTTTTTTTATTGTTTCCATGGAGCAGTGACCCACCCAGTTGAAAATGGTAACTTTTGATTAGTTTCCATGGAGATATGTCTCCACCCATTCAAGGTGGAGTTACTTACCAGGGTCCTTTAAGAGGGAAACATTTTGGAAAAGACTTTAGAGCCCACCCAGCCAGAGACCTTTGGAGATGCTGAAGGAAACCCCCTCCCCTGGGGAAGCCTTATGAAATGAGGAGAGAAAGCTAGCAGACGTCGCCATGCGCCTTCTCAGCTGATACAGAAACCCTGACCTTCATCGGCCCTTTCTTTGGAGTTGAGGTATTTTTCTCTGGTTGCCTTAATTTAGGCATTTTCTCAGCTTTAGAAGTGTAAACTTGCAACTTAATAAACTCCCTTTTTAAAGGCTGTTCCATTTCTGGTATGTCGCATTCTGGCAGCCTTTGCAAACTAAAACAAGGACATACATACAAACTAAAACTGGGAGCATGTGGAAACTGTTTCTTAGGGAAGAGGGGACATTTCTGTCAGTGCAAACGGAGGAACACCTAGGACCACACGTGCATGCCCAACTCAAGAGGGATGTGCAGAAAGGGACAGGCAGGCCCTTAGCTTTGGCCTGGAACTTCTCTCTAAACTCACAATGTGGCTAATTCCTGAAGGAGGGCGCTGATACTCATCAGTCTGCGAAGACTAGAAAAGGTGTTGACGTTGTTTCCTTCTTCTTCTTCTCCTTCTTCTTCCTCTCTCTCTCTCTCGCTCTTGCTCTCGCTCTCTTTCTCTTTTCCTGATATTCAAGGAAGGCTCTGTCTAAAACTAGCTGAATACAGGCTTAAGGAACAGACACTTCAGAATCTAAACTCCAGGGATGAAACACTAAAATATAAAAATATCCATGTTTCAACAAAAAACTACAAAACATACAAAGAAACAGGAGGCAACGACCTGGGAAAAGGAGAAAAGTAATGAATTAGAAACCCCTAGACCTGGGACATACTAGACAAAGATTTTTTTTAATTGTCCTAAATATGCTCAAACAACTAAAGAAAAACAAGGACAAACACTAAAGGAAATCTGGAAAATGATACATGAACACAAAGAGAATATCAATGGAGAGATGGAAATTATGAAAAGAAACCAAACAGAGCTGAAGACCACAGCAACAGAAACTGAAAATTCCCTACAGGGGCTCAATAGGAGACTGGAGTTGGCAGAAGAAAAAGTCAAAACTTGAAGATAAGACAATTGAAATCACCAGCCTGAGAAGCAGAAAGAGGAAAGATTGAAGAAAAGTGAACAGAGCCTGAGGAACCTGTGGGACACCATAAAACATTCCAAAATACACATTGTGGGAGTCCCAGAAGGAAAAGAAAGAGAAAAGGGGGCAGAGAAAATATTCAAAGACATGATGGCTGAAAATTTCCCATTTTTAATGAAAGACATGAATGTACTCATCCAAGATGCTCAACAAATGCCAAAGAATGAACCCAAACAGACCCACACCACATCATTATAGTCAAACTGTTGAATGCCAAAGACAGAGAGAATTTCGAAAGTCACAAGAGAGAAGCCACGTGTCACATACAAGGGAGCCTCAATACGACTAAGTGCTGATCTTTCATTGGAAACCATGGAGATAAGAAGGCAGTGGGAAAACATATTATAGTGCTGAAAGCAAAAAATTGCCAACCAAGAATTCTGGATCCAATAAAGCCATCTTTTAAAAATGAGGAAGCACCTGGACCATGCACCCAAAAAACCCAAACCATGCATACCCCTCCCCCCAAAAAAAATTGAGGGAGATCTTAAGACATTCCCAGATAACAAAAATTGAGAGACTTCATCATGACTATACTGGTCCACAAGAAATGCTTAAGGGCGTTCTGGAGGTTGAAAGGAAAGGGTACTAGAAAATTGAGTGAAGAAATGACGATCCCTGGGAAAGATAATGACATGAATGAATATAAATGCCAGTACGATTGCAGTTTTTATTTGTAGCTCTTGCAGGCAAATGCATAAAATGTGATGATAAATCCCTGGTTTGGGGCTCATAATGTAAAGATGTAATATGCAGCAAGAGGTACATAAAGGTGGGGGGGACAAAGGGATGTGGGAGCATAGTTTGTGTATTCTATTGGAGTTAAGTTGGTATCAAAACAAAGGAGATTGTTATGGATTTAGGATGTTAAATTTAAGACCCATGGTAATGATAAAGAAAATATCAGAGAATATGCAAACTCATAGAGACAGAAAGTAGAGCACAGGCTACCATGGGGTGGAGACAGGGGCTATGGCTCAATGAGGATAGGGCTTCTGGTTTGTGGTGAAGGGAAAGTCATAGTAAGGGGTGGTGGTGAAGGTATTGGAACATTGTGAACGTGATTAATCCCAGGGCGTGGGGGGTTGGGAGGGGTTGGGATGGGAAGATTTATGTTGTATGTATGTTTCTACAATTTAAAAAGAAAGAAAAAAGAATGCTTTCACAATTTAAAAAGAAAGAGAGAAAGAAGGAAAGACAGATAGATAGAGAATGACAATTAAGTGCAATATATAATACTGGATGGGATCTAGAATGGAGGAGAAAGGCTCAAAAGGATGTTATTGGGACCTAAGAAGAAAATTGGAATATAGAATATAAGCTTTATATCTGTAATGTTAAATTTCTAGAACTTGATAACTGTACTTCAGGTGATTACAAAAATGAGTATCCTCGTTTGTAAGAACCCTACATGAAAATATTACGTGTTTAAGGAGAATGATATGTGTAACCTGCTCTCAGATGTTCAGGAGAGAGAGAGAGGAGGATGAGAGTGATGCAACAAAGGGGGCAAAATGTTGCAGTTGGTGGATCTAAGTATTGGCCTAGGAGGGGAGGTATGTTGGATTTCTCTGTATGGGGTTTGTATTATTTCTGCAAATGGCTGTAAGTTTGAAATTATTTCAAAATAAAAAGTTAAAAAAAATATATAAATGAGTTAAATACCCCAGTTAAAAGAAAAAGATGGTCAGACTGTATTAAATAATCCAAGTATATGCTGTTTACAAAAGATACATCTTAAAATGACATAGAAAGGTTAAAATTAAAAGATGAAAAAAAGGCATCACGTACAAACCAAAATAAACTGGTGCAGCTATACTAATATTGGGCCAAGCAAACTTTATGGCAAGAAATAGGACTAAAAACAAAGAGTGACATCTCACAGTGATAAAAGGGTCGCTCCAACAGCAAGATATATAACAGTCCTAAATTTATAAAGCCTCAAAATAGATAAAGCAAAACCCGACAGTATCAAAGGAAAAATAGACAAATGCCCAATCGCCACTGGAGAGCTTTAATACATCTCTCTCAGTAACTAATAGAACAAGTAGATTTTGAAAACCAGTAGAGAAACAGAGGATTTGAACAGCACAGTTAACAAATTTCCCTAACTGACATTTATAGAACACTATAACCAAAACTACAGAAGGCGTATTCTTCTCAAGTAACAATTTCAACACTCACCTATATTGACCACATGCTGGGGCATAAAGCAAGCCTTAACAAATGTCAAGTTGCTGACCATGCACAGTGGGTTCTCTGGACTCAGAGCTAAGCTAGAAAGAAACAATTAAAAGATTACTAGAACCTACCCCTCCACCCCAGCAAAAGTTTTGAAATTAAGTAAACAAACCTCTAACTAAGACGAGGTCAAATAAAAATCCCAATGGAAAGTAGAAAACATTTTGAACTAAGTGATAATGGGATGCAGCAAAACACCATGCTGAAAGTAAAATTTGTAGCCTTAAATTCATATATCAGAAAAGAGGAAAGGATGAAAATTAATGATCTAAGCATTGAAGCTAGAAAAAGGACAGCAAATTAAGCCCCCCAAAAGTAGAATGCAGGAAATGATAAAGATAAGAGTGAAATAGAAGACAAATATACAATAAAGAAAACCAATGCAACAAAAAATTGGCTTTTTGAAACGATCACTAAAATTGATTTTTTAAAAAAATCTAGTAAGAAAGATCAAGGAAAACAGAAAGGTTCAGAGAAATTGCAAATAACCAATATTAGGAATAAAAAAAGGAAGATATTATTACAGGTCCTATAGATGTCAAATTATATTAAGAGAACATTATGAACAACCTTATGTCAATAAAATTGAAATTTTTAGATAACACAGACAAATGCCTTTAAAAAAAACACACACGATTTGCACAATGGGCCTATATCTGTTAAGAAATTGATTTCTTAGTTCTTAATTTAAAGCTTTGCCACAAAAGGGGGAAGAGAGAAATGAGACAAAATAGTGTCAGTGGCTGAGAGATTCCAAACAGAGTCGAGAGGTTATCCTGGAGGTTATTCTCATGCATTATATAGATATCCTTTTTTAGTTTATGGTGTATTAGAGAGGCTGGAGGAAAGTATCTGAAACTGTAGATGTTTCTTGAATATGATTGTATAATGATACAGCTTTTGCATTGTGTCTGTGTGATTGTGAAAGCCTTGTGCCTGATGCTCCTTTTATCTATGTTATGGACAGATGAATAAAAAGTATGGGTAAAAGATAAATAAATAATAGGGGGAACAAAAATTAAAATAAATTGAGTAGATTGAAATACTAATGGTCAATGAGAGGGAGGGGTAAGGTTACCGCTTACCCCTCCCTCTCATGTATGACGTTTTTCTTTTTTCTTTTTTAATTCTTTTGCTGGAGAGATGCAAATGTTCAAAAAATGATCATGGTGATGAATACACAACTATGTGATGATATTGTGAGTCATTGATTGTAAGCATGGCAAGAATGTTTGTATGTGAAGAATGTTTGTATGTTTGTTTGTTGTTTACAATTTAAAAAAAACAACTTTGCCAATGAGAAAACTTTAGGCCAAGATGGCTTCACTAGGGAACGCTTCCAAACCCCGAAGGAAGAAATAATGCCCCCTTACACAAACTCAGAGACTAGAGAAAAAGAACATTTCCCAACTCATTTTAAGAAACTTTGATCACCCTGATTCCAAAACTTGGCAAAAGTATCATTTGAAAGAAAACTTACAGGTGAATATCCCTACGCAAAATTTTGCATTAAAAAAAAAATCACTAAATCAAATTCAGTAATATATTTAAAAGGTAACTCATAGTGACCCAATGAGATTTAGTCCAGCAGTGCAAAGTTGGTTTAACATTCCAAAAGCAATCAATGCAATTAATCACATTAATAAAATAAAGTAGAAAAACCTAACAACTATTTCAATAGATGCAAGAAAAGCAAATGATAAAACTTAATCATATATGCTTTTTTTAAAACTCTCAGGAAATTATAATTGAATGTCCTTAATTTGTTAAAAAAAAAAAAGTCTCAGAAAAACCCTAGAATGAGCTGAGAATTGACATCCAGGGATTGAGAGAACCTTCTCGACCAAAGGGGGAAGAGTGAAATGAGACTAAGTGTCAATGGCTGAGAGATTCCAAACAGAGTCGAGAGGTTATCCTGGAGGTTATTCTTATGCAGTAATTAGATATCACCTTGTTGTTCAAGATGTAGCAGAGAGGCTGGAGGGAACTGCCTGAAAATGTAGAGCTGTGTTC